>JAUEJJ010006648.1:0-20924 GCA_032164275.1 Synergus coniferae | reverse complement strand
AATTTATCCCTAAATCTTGACCCTGGCTGACTGAAGCGCCCGCAGGGATAAATTAAATGAGAGGTGGAAAACCACTTTGTTACAAGTGTAACACATATTTTGATTAACAACTATTGCAAGGATAGATTGATTTTTTCTTGAGTTCAAACTGTCTTGCTCTAGGACTGAGAATGGAACTAACTTTTAAGAACTAAACTAGCCCTGAACTACTCTAGGAATCTAATTTGTAAAAGTAGAGGGAGTTGTCAAAGTATGTTGTGATTGGTTGAAATTAGTGGTGGAACATCACTAATTTCTTATTGATGCTCCACCACATAGTGGTGGAGCATCAATAAACGCATCTTTAAACGCGTTTTTCTCAAAACTACGTTTTTTCGGTCTGCCCGCATGATTAAAAATATTCTATCGAACCAATCAGGTTGAAATTTTAACACGTTATTCTACACATCAGTGGGTATGGCAGGAACTAGGAAATTTTTTCCGTTCATTACTATTTTCTGATTTATAGCCCGATTTCAGAGAAAAAAAAGTGTGATTTTTTTTAAAAGTCCGCCATTTTGTTATTTTTTACTCAAAACTAAAAATCGTAGTTGCTACCAAAATGACAAGCCTACAGAACAATAATCAATTTGAGTTTTTTTTTTTTCACATTTCCTGAAGTGCCGCATTCATGCGGACAAGCCACATACCTTTTTTTGAAGATGCTCACTTTAGACGTAAAAAAGTACCTACAATAAAATATTAGAAAATAAAACCCAAAAAAATGTTTTTGTACACTTTAAGATGTAAATATAATAATAACATATAAAAATTTGAAATGATTTCTTTCTTTTCTTATAAAAAAAAATCCCAAAAAGAGCCTAACACATAGTTCAGTTACCAGACTAGGCCCTTATTAAGATCTCCGATTGTGCTGCGCACGGACGATGTATTTAGAATTATGATGATTATTATTTTGACACGAAACCACACTTTGGTATACAAACTTACGCTAATTGCTTCCATTTTTACTCTGAGAATTCATTTTGTCCCATTTTTAATTTGAAGAATTGTTTATGCCTCTTTTATCCACTTTTTACATTCAGACGTTCATTTGAGAAAAGGAAAGACAATAGATGGGTCAAATAATAATCAGCCATATGTGATTATATTAATAGTTCTATTATATTAATTATGTTATATTAATAATTATATTAATACATGCATAATAGTTTTCAAGGATAGAAATTAATTAATTGTGTTAATAAAATAACATTTTTAATAAATAAATTCTGATTGATTATAATATAAAAATTGGAAGTTAACCGCTCTTTTTTTTTTCAATTGGTACAGTACCACCAGAATAACATATACATATTGTGACGTTGCAATTTTTGCAAGTCACAAACATATATTTTATGTCATTAAATTGATTTATTAATTTTGAAAAAGCCCTGGAAGTTGCACGTTTCTCTTAGATCGGAAATGGTTAAATTTAGTTAATTTAGTTATAGTTATTAATTCCGTTATTTTTGTCTCATTTTCATGTATTATTGCCTGAGCTCTGGAATTATTATTCTGCCGTATCTTGCTTTATTTTGGAAACATCCTGACATATTTTGGAAATAACCTGCCTAATTCTGAATTTATCCTGCCTCATTATGATTCAAATCTTCCAGCCTGATTCAAATCTTCCGGCCTGACCTACTGCTGCACTCCTAGGGATCCTCAAGGTAGAGTTGAGACAGATTTGCTACGGCGCATCGCGATCATTCCCGAACTAGAAGTATTGACACACGCGTCAGAAATTTGAAAAAGTGATTAAATTAAATTTTTTTTAAATTATTTCATAGTTACACATTTATTTATAAATTATTATTGATATTTATAAATTGCGAGAACAATTTCAAATAAGTATTTGACTTATTAATGTCTTCTTTCATGAAAGTTAAAGCTGATCACATTTTACCACGCCATAACTTGAAGGATACAATTTTACGTAGATTTTTGATGTTCCGATTACGAATTTGTAAAACAAATAAGATATGACATTAAAAGTATAGCTATGCATACTACTTTCCAATGATTTTTAAAAATAAAATTAATTATTTTATTATTATTGTACAAAATCATTAAAATGAACATTTTTTTTCAAAAGTTGTTTATTTATTTGTACGCAGTAACTCTACATTCTTAGAATTTTGTGTTTAAGTTGTGTATTGCAGGAATGTGCTGAAATTTGATATTTTCATAAACTGATTTTTACTCATTAAATATTTTCATTAAATATGACTATTTTCATTCACTGTATACCTTTTTAATATCTTTATATTTTATTTTATCGTTTTGTTACTTTTTTCTTAAAAATTGTTAACTTATTGTAGAATTTGATTTAAAAATGGCGCGCTTTTCACTTTCTGGTTCTGGTTTAATCGTAACCAATCAAAAGTGGGGGAATCTGTGTCTCAATTCTACCTTGAGGATCTCTAAGCACTCCTATGATACCCATCCTTTTTTACCGATCGTACCAAAGGACCTTGGATAAATCTTGTGATGGATGAGATTGCTGCGTTTCCTGACTTTTTACATGCCGCGCTCTATATGTTTGGATGAGATTGTTTGCGTTTTCTGCCTTTCTGCATTCCCTTTTTAAAAACCCTTGAGTTTACGATTTTATTCCCCCTTGTGTGACCTTCTTTAATATTTATTTGTCCTGTTATTACCTTTCTTTAGAATTGTATAATTTTGTATCTTAGTGTTCCTTTATAAACATAAAATATTGACCCTTTTTCTAAAACCATTATTTATTAATTTACAATTCAAACTTGTATTATGATTTTGTATTTTAGTTCCCCTATTTTTTAAAAATCTTTTCCTATTTTTAATTGAGTTAATTTTTCCAATCCAAGGAAACGGACGAAAGATCCTATAGTCCTTAAGACTAGTATTTCGTTTTCTTTTATTTTAAAGTTTAAATTTCCGTTTTGTTAACTTACGCTTCTTTATTATTTTCTCACGAATTAAATTGTCTCTACGTTAGTAATTCAAAATTTTATTAAAAGAACTTGTCATCGATATTAAATAGTTTGAATTATTGTTAAATAAAAATTTAAGTATTATTGAACATCCCTTATTTAAAATTTCATTTTTTAGTTTAGTTCAGACGCCCAAAACTTAAGATACTCGACAGACGTAAATAATAATTTAAGTAAAATTAAATTATTTAGGTTACAATATACATTCTTGTATTATTTCATTAGAACAAATTCCATTAAAGTGTTATATCCGCAATTTAAAGTCAGGAAACGGTTGCTCTACTGAATCTATAGTGCATATGTTCCGCATGTGAATGATATGAATAAATGTAGAAGTTTTGTCCGTTGGAAAATATATTCAAAAGTATGCCAAATGTTGCCTGTTCGTGAAGAGGGTTCAAAAAGCAATCAACTATAAGGTTCGCTAGTCAGCAGATCGATAGAAAGTTTTGAACGGATATTCATGTACATATAGTATGTATATTTTTGCAATATTCAAATACAGGGTACTCTAGCATTCCCGACTCATATTGTTAAAAGAAGGCTTAGAATGCAGGATATAAGGGAGATATTTAAATTTTCGATCGATTTCTCGTTCCATCTTCATCCACATTTCATTTTCTCTATAAAATATGAATTAGATTTAGTAATCTCGGTATAAAAATATGAAAATTTTACTGCCAAGAATGCTTAAGATTTTATAGCATATTTTTACAATACAAATGTTATACAAAGAAAAATTACATTTTTTTCAGATAATTCAGATTAATATCCATTATCCAAGAGATTTCATGGAATTTCAAAGAATTTCAATGGATTTCTGAAGAATTTAAAAGATTTCAAGAAATTTCAAATGATTTCAGTAGATTTATGAAGAGTTTGAGATTTCAAGCAATTTGAAATGATTTCAGCAGATTTCTGAAGATTTTAATAGATTTCGAGTCTTTTCATTGGGCTCCAAAAGATATCAAGAGCTTTAAAAATATTTTCAAAGATTTTTTAAGCGATTATAAGTGATATAAAAAGATTTCGTTCGATTTTATGATCTTAATGAATTTAAATCAATTATTTTATATCGATGATTTGGAAAAATAAATTTTCGGGAATAGATTCTATTTTCTTTTTTTTTTATTGATCATTTCTATCTTCTTACACAATATTGAGTTGAATAAATATTATACCTATTGTATAAGTCGCCCCGTCCAGTTGGAAAGTAGCGCTCTTGCATTTCCTGAAAAGTTTCTGGTGCAAAAAAGGCGTCGGTAATGGAGGCGACGGTTGTGCTTCCTTTACACATTGTTTCGGTATTACACCTCTTGCTCTTCCGTCGTTCATTGTGTACCGCACAAAACTTATAACTTTTGCTCTAACTACATTATTAACTTCACCTGTGTTGTGTCAACGACTTTATGGCTGTTTTCATATATTCACTGCAATTCTTATTGCAAATATTATTTTAAAAATTTCAAATAAAATGTTCAAACTTTTAAAAACAAAAATATATAAAAACTATAATAGTTTTTTCTCCTCTATACATACAGTTGACTCTTGCTTACCGCACACTTTTCATAGTTAGCACTTTGAGTATCAACACACCTACCACGAATCTTTTTTTAAATAACCTCACACTCGAAGACGTTCAAAAAAGTCCGAAGATGCCCGAAAGCGCCCAACATTGTTACTGTCTCACTTATTCACTTTCAAGGGGCACACACTGGGCTATTTTGCAAAATTTACTTCTAAAACATGATATCTCTCGAAAAAAATTACCGAAAAGAATTTGCTTGCAAATTATAAAAAAATCTTGATAAATTTATCACTTTTACATTGTCAGCGTTTGTTTGCGCTCGAACCAAAAATTTTTATACTCCCTTCTACGATATGAATGTTTAATTGTGTTAAATAAAGTTTTTTTTTTAGGGCAAGACACCATAACTTAAAAACGTTTCAATGATAAATTCAAATATGCGAGGAAAAAAAGTGTGGTCCATTTTTTTCCGAGAAAAATCCGATTCCAACAGAAATCCGAGGCCAACAGAAGAACCTTTTTGTCAATTACCTCTTATCATTCCAATATGTAGAACAAGAGAAGCAAAATCTTTTATACTACGATGAGGGTGAACATTTTTATTTATATAAAAATAAAAAAATTAACAAACGAATTTTTGTCCAACCCCCCCCCCCCGCCCTGAAAACGCTTCTTTTTGTGTCTGCTTAGCCAGCGTGAAGTTGCCAATTTCAGCCCGGTAACGTGCGTGCGAAACTTTACGCCCGTTGAAATGGGTATAAAGTTATAGGGTCTTAGTACCCTAACAGCAAGCGAGAGAGACAGAAAGTAGTCAGCTTCCGCTGAGAAGAAAAGTCGATCGGCAGCCATTGTGATAGGTCGTACATAACTATGTGCAATGTACTTTTCATAATAAAAGTTCTTGTTCTTAATTGAATCCACTTATTACCACTGCCACATTTAAAGCGAAGTAGGCCGCTAGATAAATTTCTGGTGATTATACCAGAAATAACCTACAGAGTTTCTTTCAGTGGCGCCATCTCTGCGCACAACAACGAACTGCTATGTAATTGCTTAAATCATCTATATCCAACTTCACACTGTTCGCGATTTAGTCAGTATGTCAAATTCTTTTTACTCCAAAATTAGTGAAATACATTTAACACATTTTTAACGAATTCAATCTCGACGTCACATTTTCAGATGGAGCCGGACAAAAAATATTGTGTCCATCATGGTCGAAAGGATATTTTGCCTCGTGTGATTGACGCCGTGGCTTCGCTCGTGCGTCAAATTTTACACTCGCCAAAATAACCTCCTTTACGCTCTTGATGCACAATATACTATTTTTTAAATCTAACTGGATAAAAAATGCATTAATTGATTATTATTATTTATTGACAATCTTTTTTCCCCAGGCTTAACACAATATTAGCCCAATACTCGTATGTCGAGTTTTGGCAACGGCGTCTACACGCTAAACATTTGCCAATATTGGACCAATATTGGCGGTCAGTGTTAACCCACTATTGGTAGCTGGGCTCCCAAGATTGGGCCACGGTTGGCCTAATCGGAAATTTCCCATTGGATTACGAAGCAATGAGTCTTCGAACCTCTTCGAACGTATTCGAGTGTGCGATGCGGTAACGTAAAAATAAAACTCGTGGTGGAAAGAGTACTGCAACTCAATGAGTTCACTATGGAAAGTGTGCGGTAAGTCAGAGTAGGCTGCGCTTCTTTTTCAAAGGGCCTACAGAGCGAAAAAATTTAATTCTTTAATCAAAGTAACGTAAAACGGAAAGATCAAGTTTTGTTTTTAAAACTTGAACCTAACACTCGGTACTGAAATTATTTTGTAAAAACTTGAAAAGGCAGATTGGATGTTGCGAAATCCATTCTAGAGAAACCACAGCCGTCAATCAATCGACTTGGAAGCGAGTAACATTCTCCAATAAATTCTTGGTACAGCGTTTTTCACCCTTGGGCGCATATGGGACATTCTATTACAAATCGTACACCTATTTTGCCTTTAAGTTTTAGAATCAACTGAAAATTTTTTATGGCGTCTATTTATGAAATAAGTCGACAAATGTATAAGGATTTATGTACGAAAAAATTATTTTGAGAAATATGTTAATTCAAACTTTGGATAAATTTTGCTAAAATGCTAAATTCTCTTGTGCTTAAAATTCATTATCTCCGGTTTTCGTAACTGAATCGATTCGGGTTTCTTTATTCCTCACCTTGTTATGTTAGCTTTTCAGTTAAATATTTAAATATTATTTATTTGTTAATTAACTAAAAATATCATCAAATTAATTGTTTAAACGGTTTTTTCATATTTGCCCCCTCAACGAAAAAAATTTAAAAAAATACTGCAGTATGCGCTATGTCTCAATCGACAGAACGCAAGATTAAAACCAAAGATCGAACCAATCAGGTTGAAATTTTAACACGTTATTCTACACATCAGTGGGTATGGCAGGAACTAGGACATTTTTTCCGTTCATTATTTTCTGATTTATAGCCCGATTTCAGAGAAAAAAAAAGTGTGATTTTTTTTAAAAGTCCGCCATTTTGTTATTTTTCACTCAAAATGAAAAATTCTAGTTCCTGCCAAAATGACAAGCCTACAGAGCAATAATTAATTTGAGTTTTTTTTTTCACATCTCCTGAAATGCCGCAATCCTGCGTGCAAGCCACATATGTTCCTTTTTTTTGAAGATGCTCACTTTAGCTGTAAAAAAGTACAACAAAATATTGAAAAATAAATACAAAAAAATGTTTTTCTACACTTTAAGATATTAACAATAACATATAAAAAATTTGAAAACAACCTAAAATATAGTGTCAATTACCAGACTACCCCTTTAAACATTCTTTACTTAAATTTTCTTTCCGTACCAATAATTTTTATATTAGATAAATCAAACTTGTGATCCATAGCATGTGAATGCAAAACAAGAGCCGTACGTCGAGAGTCTTTTTTACAATCATTGGTGTGTTCGCGGATTCTATCTTTCAAATACCTTTCCGTCTGTCCAATATAAACACTACTAAGGAGTGGGAATCATATCTTTGAGCTTTGTGAAACAATTACATATATGGGTCTCTGTAATATGTAGGTATCACTGTGATGTCATGAGTCCGAAACAGTCTTTTGAAAATTCTATGAAGTTGGTTAACAAAAGGGATGGTAATGTACCTTTTAAGGTCAAAAGATTTTTGTGGCTGTGTATCGCCCGAATTATTATCATTGTCCAAAGTTTTATTATTAAGATAATTTATTCTCTTGTCCATAGTATTTTTTGACACAGTCATGTCAGGATGTCAAGATGTCAGGATGTCAGCATGTCATATACATATCTAAAGCGTTATTTCCACGCTGTTAAACACCCTTTAACATCATATAAATACATAAATATATTCAACTTATTTTTGTTTAATTTTACTAATTTCTCTTCATAATTTGTTTTTTTATTCAATAATTACGAATTAAATTCTTCCTAGAGATCACGTGACCTTGCAGCTGGTGGAAGGTCTTAAGGGTCCACACGGACTGGGACCCCGGAGGTGTGAATAAGAAGAACTGGGCTGCGAGGCCTAAGGACTATGGGGATCAGAGGGGTCGACAGTTCGTGGGATCTGAACAAAGGAGCGATCCTTCTGGGGGTTACCGGCCACACACCTCAGAATACTGAGGGACCGAGTCCTCAGGCCCCCAAAACTTGATATGACCAACCGTGTCTAGGGTTGAATGGCACAAGGGTTACCAAATCCGCCACCGCTGGTCGAAGGTGGATGGGGGAGGTGTCGCAAACGGTGAATTCGGGAAACCAGGCTGCATTCTGCCTTATTATGAGCCTCGTCCAGGCACGTGGGGCTCTGTCTGGATGGAAACTATTTCCCTAGATACTTGTGGGATCTGTATGAATGGTTCAAGCAAAATTATTGATTTAACTGAAGGCTCTGCAAGAGAGTCTTCAGAGGATGGCTCTGTAGCAGGGTCCTCAGGTAAGGGGAGCTCGTCAAAAGGGACCTCAAAGGGGGGCTTGGATAACGAGCCCTCAGGAAATGGGAGCTCGTCGAAAGGGCCTTCAAAGGGGGGCTCTGATAAAGGGCTCTCAAGCAGACCGCCACCGACAAGATGGATCTTGGATTAGGGCACATTCGAAGTGGTGGAAGAGGTTGGGCAGCGCCTCACGGGCCTTTCTTTTAAAAAGAAGAGCGTGTGCGGCGCAGAGAAGAAGCGACTCAAAAGGCTGCGGCTTCAAACCCAAGCGGGAGAAGGGAGCCAAGGCACGCCGAAGCCATCCTTAGCTACAGGGAAAAGAAGGAAAGGGTCTCAGGACACTTCCCGGACAGAGTGGCAAACGGTGGCCAACGGCGACTTGATGAGGGTTATCACGGCAGTACTCTCCAGAGGTCTGCATGACTCCATTGGAGTTAGACAGGCTGATGGTAGAAATCGTGAGAGAGATTGACGCTTTACTCGGAGAGGGCCGCGCCCCCAGGATGGAAGATGCCTCTCTCAGGGCCGGGGGGCCATCATGGTGTAAGTTGCCGATACCTGGAAGAGGGAGTGGCTTGAGACGAGGGCCTCCAAGTTCAGGCCTAGAGAAGGCCTGGATATCAGGCTTCATGGTTTGCAGATTGCCTTAGGTCAACTGTCCCCGGAATACCCGAGGACCCGGCAGCTGTGCTGAGGCACCTGGAATTTAAGAATCCGACCTTGAAGACTGGATAATGGAAGGTCTATAAAGGGGAAACGGGGAAGGGGGTCCGAGCCAGGATTGGCTGGGTCCTCATATTAGGTATCCCAGAGGGAACTAATATGGCTCTAAGGGCCCTAGATTATAGGCCCTACCTGGCAAGAGTCGGCTTTAGGCTGACTCAGCAGGACCTCGAAAGGGGTGCTGAAACGACGGGGAGTGTACCGGCTTAGTCTCTACAATGGCTGAGTCAGATCAATTTGCATCGCAGCAAAGGCGCCTGGGCGGTATTAACCACGCATATGGCTACGATGCGTACAGATATATCCCTTATCCAAAAATCCTGGGCATTCAGGGTGAAGATTAGAGGATTAGCGGGGTGTGGCACTTTATATAAGGGCCCACTCGAAAAAGCGCCAAGGGCGTGTATTGCTGTTACGGGACGATTGATGAGCTGGAGCTAACGGCGGATTTTTTACAAAGGGGCCTAATCACATCGTTCGAGAATAATTGTCCAATTAGTATGGTGGGCACTGGATGGGGGCATACAAGACCAACTCGGCTTCCGACTGGGACCGATACAGAGAGGCCCGGAAGGAATATAAAAACATGATCAACAAAAATAAGCAGGAGGGATAGAGAGAGTTCTGTCAGGAGACGAACAACATCTCCAGGACGACGCTCCCAGGCGTCCAGATCATTCCAACTGACCAAGAGGAGGTGTATCAGGTAGGCCCTGCAAAATCGTCAGTCCAGAGGTTCGCGTCTAACATAGTATCAGTTAGGAAGGTGTAATGGGCCGTGAGGACCTTTCAACCTTATAAATCACTGGGGGCGGACACAGTATACCAAGCTCTCCTACAGGAGGGAATGGATGAACAACGACTGACCCTGACGAAAGTTTTCAGGGCTAGTATAGCTCTGGGGCACGTGCCAATGGCAGGGAGGGGCAGCAGAGTGGTCTTCCTATACAAACCGGAAAAGGAAACTACAGCCAAGGATTTCAGACCGGTCATCTTGACATCGTTCATACTGAAAGTGTTGAAAAAGCTGGTCGTAGAATACATCCGAGATAGGGTGTTACAAGATAGACCACTGCAGAGTGGTCAACATGCCTTCCAGGCAGGCTGCTCTGTCGACACAGCTCTACACGAGGCTGTTCGAAGAGTAGAGTGGCAACTGGAGGAAGGCGGATATGTGGTGGGCACTTTCTTGGATATAGAAGGGGCCTTCAGTAAACTCCCCCTGAAGTCATATGTACGGAGGCTCGGAAATGCGGCGTACCGTGGCAGCTAGTTGACTGGATCCAAAGTATGCTGCAGTACAGGCGCCTCTGAAAGGAATGGAAAGGTAGCAGGGTCGGAGGAGTGACATCCAGGGGATGTCCACAGGGAGGTGTTCTATCGCCTCTGATGTGGTGCTTGGTCGTGGATGGCCTCCTCCGCAACCTGAACGATGAGGGTTTTTACTCTCAAGGATATGCGGACGACTTCGTGATTTTAAACAGGGGGCCTCATCTGGACACCTGAGACGGGCCTTATAAGGTCGGCTTTGCGATGTCAGATTGCAGCTCTGATGCCTGACATCAGGGCTGTCGGTAAACCCGGAGAATACTGATGTGGTAGGCTTCATGAGGAAATATAACGTGGCTACGGTAACGGGACTCTTATTTTGTGGAAAGAAGTTCCAGATAAAAAACCGAACTGGACGGAGCATCTGGAAGCGAAATGTAGTAGGTCTATCACAACTTTCTGGATATGTAGAAGGGCCTTTAGAAGAACGTGGGGACTGAGGTCGAGAATGATAGCTGAGCTGTACTCAGCAGTTCTAAAACCAAGGCTACTCTACGCAGTAGTCGTCTGGTGGTCACGGGTGCGGTTCAAGACGATCCAAGCGAATTTGGACCGCCTGCAAACGCTTATGTTCAGGGCTATCACGAGGGCGATGCGTACCACGCCGACAGCGGCTCTGGGCAGCATACTCTGAGGAGCCACTGGATATAGCGTAGACATATTAGGCTCCCAAGAGACTTAGTAAACCTGCAGATGCTCACAGGGCACAACCATTTGAATTACCATAAACACAAGATGGGGCTAGTATCTAGAATCGCTTGTAGTAAATGCGATAGGGACGATGAAACGTCCCTAAATGCCTTATGTAGGGGCCCAGCTCTTACAGGGCTCAGATATCAAATCCGCGGGTCAGCAATGCTGGAACCAGAGGAAATTAGGGCGCTTCCGGGCCTCGACATTCTAAACTTCCTTAGAGGAAGCGTAGAAGTACCCCTTCACTCGAGTGGGGGGGGGCTAGCTGGCGTCTAAAGTAAGGGAATGATACAATGGTCTTGTAGCCTGAGCGCCGGTTGGGCCCCACATCTGTGGGCTCCTCACCCAAATTAACAACTAACTAACTACCTATAATAACTACGAATTGAAATCGAAACGCGCCACATTAACAAACAAGGTAGGATATCGGTGTTTAGGAGCATCATCGAGAACTCTTGTATCGAGGTAGGATATTATTGTCGAATGTTGACTAAGTGTGATTGCAAAATTGTGTGTGAATGCCTAATTCATAGCGAGTGGTTGAACCGAAGGACAAAGGATAGGGACTGAATTAACAAAATTACGTCGTCGAAACATTGCGAGTTATATGACTGTAAGAAAGCCAAGTACGAATGGGATAACGGGTTGCATGAGAGAATTAATGAAAACGTCACGTCAGTAAATTTCGAGAGTGATTTCTGTCTCTGAAAATTCAGTTTAATGCTATTGGTTTCAATTCTGTCACCCTGAGTAGTCAAGTTTGTTGGACACTTAGTCACGAATTCAACAAAGAATCAATAAAGTCTTTCGTTTATCATACATAACCCGGAATATCTGAGTTTTAAGATGTACCTCCAACGCACTCCTCCACCTGCAAATCCGGATCCCCAATCCTCCCAACAAAACCGATTATCACACTTGGCGCAAATGCACCTTTTAGAAAACACAATAATTAACTGTTTTAATGAACTTCAATTAAATTATCTCCATGCATAGAGCATTGGTAAAATATTGGTCTTAACAAAATATATTTTATTACAATATTTTACTTTATATTTGAATTTTAATCGTGCATTTTCCTTTATATGTACCGTATTCGCCACCGCTGCCCTATTTGATGTATTTCATTCAAAAGGTTTAAAATTATTTTAAGAAATTTCGTATGATTTCAATAGATATCTGAAGATTTTAAAGGGTTAAAGAAATTTCAAGAGATTGTCAATAATTTCTACAAGTTTTTAGAGATTTTAAGAGATGTTAAAGAATAACAAAACATTTCAAGGCATGAATGTAAAGAGATTTTTTATATCATGAAAAAATTTACTAGAATTTCAAAAGTCCTCAAAATATTTAGAATACTCGTAATTTCACAAGTTTTCAAATGTTTTTAAGCGATTCCATAATAAATAAAAATTTCGCATAAAAAATAAACTGAACGTTCCACATGAAGGAATAAAGAAGAAAACCACTAAATTCGTTCATGTGATATCACCTTTATTCTTATGACACTGTTTCCCGCTTAGAAAGGTAGAGGTCGAGTTTATGTCATTTGATCAACAACGTAAAAATATATAGGTAGCGAAATATACACATAAAAGCATCTATAGTCTTGCGTAGAAAATACTTTTGCTAAAAAGAATGCACATCAAGTTTAGTTTGAATTTTTAAAATTATATTTAACTAATTTTTTTTTAAACTTACTTTATTGCCACTTTAATGCATGTAGAATTTTTCTATAACACTTTTATATTACATTGATTTTAAACTGAGCCTGATTTTTAATGATTGTTAAATAAACTCTTTAAGAAAACCTCAAAATGCAATTAATTTTAAATTAATAAAGGAACTAAAATTTCTTTACTCCTAACTAAAAGTGATTTTCATGCACTGAAACTCCTTTTTTTAAGCAAATTTTTCAGTCCGAATCAATCCAAATGATTCCGAAGCTAATACGCACTAACCAGAATTAATTTTAATCTGAATTTATCCAAGGATAATCTGAACCACCTTTCCAATCCAAATCAATCTGAATGAATCCGAAGCTCATACCGAAAAAAAATTTTTAAATGTTTTAAATTATTTTATTATTATTCCGAATGAATTCGAGTTAATCCAAAAAAATGTTTCAATTCGATTGAATCCGAACATGCAATCCAAATAAATCCCAGATTCTAACTTTTTAATTCGAATCAATTCGAAATTTCAATCCAAAAGGATCCGAGTTAATCCGAAAAAAGTTTTCAATTCGAGATTTTAATCTTAATTTGTTGGATTCCAAGTGTAAATTATTAAATAATGATACGCATGTTTACAGTCATCTATGCAAGCACAGTGCTATGCCTCCCCGAGCTGCTCTGAGTAAGTATTGCACACATGAACTCTTGTTCTTCTTCACGTTTCAAAAAAGATGGCCGCGGTACCTTTGTTGCTGCCACGATTCTATGCCTCCCGAAAAAAAACATACATTATTTCAAAAAAGGAAGGAATATCCCCCATCTTGACGTAAAAAAAACCCACCAAGGCTAAACGACAGATTAGAGCAATTCTTCAGCAATTTTTATGTTTTTGAAAATGCTCCAATAGCCTTAACTTTGATAAGAATTTTGGCAGAATTTCCGATTGGCACCGATTCATTCGGATAAAAAATTTTCTCTTCAAACCTTTTGCCACATATCACAACACTTGTAAAAATTCGTGAAATTCTTTAAATAAACTACAAGATTACCAAAAAATCTGTTAGCTTAAATACTAGTTTTATTCAGAATTAACTTTTTACACATAATTTCTTTTCCGAATTTTCAAAGTCGGTCCGATATGCTACGAGGTTGTTAAAATTTATTTTATTCGGATTCGAGTTACCACTTTTCACATAAATTCTCATGAAAAATCATTTTAGACTAGAAAAAGTAAAACTGGTAGGACACTAATACAAATAACATTGAGGACGAGAAAAACGGCGATGAGTGATGAGCCATTAAAAGTATTCGTTCTGTACAACATGCCACTCCGAGATTGGAATTCGATGCAATTATTGCTCACCTCGAACCGCGCAGAATTGCCTGGAAATTCACTTTCCCCACGAGAATAGCGAATAACGCGACACTAGATAATCCCAAATTTAGTATACCCAATTCGAACGTTCCCAATTTCTATTTGATTCTCCTGAAAGCAGAGAGAACTCGGCGAAATTAACATCGGCATAGACACCCTTGCCTTTATCACATTCATCAATAATATTTTACCTGCTCGGAATTTCAAATTTCATATTTTCAAATAGGTACATAAATGTTTTAGTACTTCTTCAACATTTATGTATGTATAAATATATAGTGTATTACTAAAACGCTAAAAGGCAAATTTTTATTTTGAACCTTAAACTAAAACGTTAAACGTTTAAAAGAATTTAAATAATTATTATTAGTTTTTAAAATCATCTCAATACTTATTTAATAGTTTCTCTTGACAAATTCAAACTTTCAAAAACTGAAAATTGGGGATATTTCTTTTCCAAAAGCAGAAATCGTGAATGTGGAGAAATACCAAAAATTCAAATTTCCAAAAATGCAAACTTATGAATGCAAATAAAATTACTGAAATTAAGATTCTTCGAATATGAAAGCTAAAGATACTAGAAAATTTCGTAAATATGAAATACTCGAATTTTTAATTCCAGAAAATTTGAATTATTGGGACTTTGAAAATTAGGATATTTTATGTTTTCGGAAATCTAACCTTAGTGGAATTTGAAATATCAGAAATTTTCTATAATTTCGTTAACTTTTATATTTGGAATATTTATATTTTTACATTCTTATCAGAGAGAATGTATTAGATTTGTGTGAAATTTGACCACCCCCCCCTCCCCGTTTTTGTCAAATGTTCACGTTTTGAGACTCCCTGAACCCAAAAAACATGTTTTTAAGAATGTGTCAGTCTGTCTGTGTGTATGTGTGTGTCTGTGTGTCTGTATACTCTTTTAGTGTCCTAAAATGAAGGTCAAGTTCGTTAGCCAGCCATTTTGGATAAAAATTAAAAAAGTTGGAGCATTTTGAAAATTTTTGAAACCACTTTTTTTTTTAATTTACAAATTCTATGTATGGATATTCGTAGTATTCAAAAAGTAGAACAATTTATCCTTATGACTTTTTTCGATAAAAAAATCATTGTCAGACTTATGACATTACGAAAATTTAAAAAAACAAAAAAAATGACAATTTGAAGCCAAACAACGCACGATATGAACAAAAGTCTAGAGATGAAAAATGTTTATTTTTGAACGTTCTGCAGAAATGACGTAAAGACTTTGTGAATATTTTTGAAAAAACGAAAATTCAAATTTTGAGCCAAATAACGCTAGATACAGAAAAAATGATAAGAAGCATAATTAATAGTCTTTAAAAGATTTACAAATCTTCCCGTCAAAAAACGTGATATATGATAAAATATTACAAAATTGTTACGAACAAATCGCGCGAGGTTTATGTCAAGTATCGAGCGCGAAGTGAGAGTGTCCTGATGAGAATGTGTTCCCTAAGGTCGATAGAACTTTAAGTAAATAAGTTCTCTTAATTTAAAACAAAAATAATTAAAACAATAGCGTCCCAAAGGGTGCAAGCGCGAAGCGACGTGTTATGAGTGTGCCCACGAAGCGTGCAGATTTTTTATATTAAAATTAATATTGATATTCATATATTTCCAAAAACGCTTTGAGTTGTTAATTTCGTATTTTCAAATATAATATGGCACATATTAATTACTTGTTATTGTACAAATTTTCTTTAAAAAAAAATATAGTAAATCTAAATTTATTTCAGACTTATTATTTTCTTTTCGGAAATGGTACATAATAAAATATTTTGGTTTGTGGCCCGTTGTTTTACGCGTCTTGTGCTACCCAGGACAACACTTGCTATTTCTGAAAAACAAAGTTTCGTTTCTGGTACAAAAAAAATTGTTTTTCTTTTATTTGCGGGTCTGATTTTCAATTTAAAAAATTTGTTTTTGACATACTGAGTAAATATCAAACTCAATTCACCTCAATTTTCATTTTTTTAAATTTTAAATTAGCAATGCATCTATTTTTTTTTACTTTTATAATAACTCTAAATAATCCCTTTTTATATAAAGGACAATTATTCAGAGTGCCTTTTATGTTCTACGATAATTAAGAAAGAAATGTGTACATGTGAAGGGTTTAAAGCCCCTTTGGGAGTATTTTATTTTTTAGCGTTCAAATTGAAACGTACGAGCAAAGCTTGAGGCTACACTATAAAAAGTAGTAATCTCCGGTTGTTTTAGATCTTCCATTATACTTTTCACTCTCATAAAAAAAATAGATTTAAAGCTACCTATTATGGGTCAGATTCGTAATATTTTTCATATCAGATTTCTATTTTATTATATTTTCTTTAAAATCAAAATTATAAATTGAAAAAAGGTATTCATCATTCATAATAATTTGTCAAATTTTTTAGCTTTACCTGGCTTTACTATGAATTGAAAAATACTTGTTTGGAAATCAAAGAAGAATAATTTGATTACATTTTTTTATTAGCTTTTTTTCTTTTCATATCTGGTCCCTTTTTTAAAACTAACTGATAACACCGAATTCGAATTATAGCACTAATTATATTTGTCTTGAGGTTTTTAAGAAAATTTAGGTCAAAAAGAATAAAAACTTTTGGGCAATTTTTAAAAAATTGTACTTAAAACCGGTATTTACAAAACTTGGAAGTATTTTGTTGAAACATCCAAGATTATCAAGAAAATTTTGAAACGTTACAATGAAAATTTATTGTTTGTGGATGAAAACCCATAATTTTTTTATAAAAACTATCTTTCGTGTAAGATTAACAAAATTCTCATATGTTCCATCACCGATCTGGATAATGTTTTGAAATTTCAGCACGAGTTTAAGTAAGTAACCACTCATTTCATAATTACTGACAATATATTAATTTTTTAAATTCACAACTTAATTTACTTTTTTAAATTACAATACCACAATAAATCTGTAAAATCAAACATATAATTCTGGACGTTTTTCGAAAAGTACGAATTTAAGTTGTTCAGAATTTTGTTGAAATTCACTTCCAAAATCACACTCAGCGAATTTGGGACAAAAATTTCTGTTACGAAACAAACGCAATTGAACTCATTTTCAGCGATCAAGATTGGCGTTCAACTCGATAAATTCCGATAAATTTTGAAAATATTAAATATATGTATATTTTCTGTCTAGAAAGGGAAACTACTATATTTCTCCTTCACTAATCAATTTTAATAAACTTCTCATTTGCTCGCTAATTTGTTTCTGCTAGTATAATATAAGAAATATATACGAATTTTTAATTCTACATATATAGAAGTGACTCACTTTACAGCTTTGAAATAAAAATTTTAACTTTCTTAATTAAAACATAAATCTGCCATTGCAAGATTTTACAAACTTATAATTTAAATCTCGTTTACGTTATCAATCAAAAGTACAATCTAATTACATAATTTTTTACTCAGAGCATTTTTTTCACAAAAATAAACTTTGTGTGAATCAACAACATTTTTTAATGAATTTTATCAATCAAAAAACACATGAATGATTATTATATTAAAACGAATTAAAAACTCCAACACTTTTCGGAATCTCTATTTTGATAAAACACTATCTTCACCACATTGAACTTGCTTCGTAATAATAGCTCGTAATATTTGAAAATCAAATTTGTTCCGTTTCAGGTACTTTTTTATCGAATTAAAAGTCGATATTTGCTGCGGCGGAACTTAATGCACGACCGATACGCGACTCCACGTGCCTCGTTGAAAGCTGATATTCCAAAAGCTCGCAAGCTCGACTCGAAGCTAGCGCAAGCGTGGTTTATCACAAACTGAAGAGAAACCTACTCAAGAGGAAAATTTGACTTCGCCTTTCAAGTGGTTCGCTCTTGGACTTCCGGTCATTTTAATTGCCAGTATCTCAAGTTTCGAACGATCTGGCACGAAATAAAGTGAAATAGAGATGTAATTTTTAACCTATAAAGTGTAGTTAATATCTTATCAAGAGAAATCTATACAGAGAAACTTTTTGTATCAATATTCACTAAGGGGTTGTGAATTTTATTTATTGGGTAACGCTTTTTTTATGGTAATTATACCAGCGAACCAACACGCGCGCTACACGCACGATTATTATTTTTTCCTTTTTACAACTTTAAATCATTTAAAACCAAATACGTTTGAAACAATAATGTACTGTATAAGAGATTCTCGAGACATTTTTTTACGCCACTTTTTTTAAAGACTTTTCTAGGAATTTTAAGCGATTGCGATGATTTTCAAGTGATTTTTTTACAAAATTCAACAGATTTTTATGATTTCTAAAAGACTTCGTAGAATTTTAAGAGATTTCAAAGGTTTTTTAAGATTTTTAAGGAATTTTAAATGACTTCCCGTAATTTCGAGAAATTTTAAGATATTTTAAAAAGTTTCTAGGGAAACTTATTATAAGGGATTTTAAGGAATTTAAAACTTTTTGAAATTTTGAAGAATTTTTATAGGATGCTTTTAAGAATTTCAACAGACTTCAACAGCGATTTCGAAGATTTTAGAGAAGTTTTAAGAGACTTTAAGGATTTTCTAAGAATTTTAAGGGATTCTTAAGGTATTTTAAATTTCGAATTTCGAGGAATTTAAAAAAATTGTATGGCAATTTAAAAATTATCGTTAAACCAGGAATTTAAAGAAAATTCAAGATGTTTTTATGCTTTTTAAAAGAATTTGTAAATTTTTTAAAGATTTTATGAAATTTTATAAGATTTCTAATAATTTGGAGGTATTTCGAGATATTTTTCTGATTTTTAAAGGATTTCATGAAATTTGATAAGATTTCTAATAATTTTAATACATTTTAAAGGATGTAAAGTAATTTTAAATGGTTGTCGTAGAATTAATACGAATTTCAAGAAGTTGCTGGAAATTTTAAGAGATTTTCACGAATTTTAACGGATTTCAAAAGAATGTTATGATTTTTAAAATATTTATGGAATTTGGAGGATCCCATGCAGAAATTTTGCCGTGGCACTGATCAGGCCCAGACTCATTCATATCGGGTCCAGATATGGAAATCGAGTCTGGGCCAGATTCATGATGAAATACATTCCCACCTCACAGGTCGCTCAAACGCCGAATCTGACAAAGCAAGCTGCGCAGTAGACCCAAACGGAGCTTCGTCGAAGCAGAGCGCATGCGTCGCGCTCGAGATAAGATTGGTTGCTAATTCGCGCGCAGTTCAAAATTATTATTTATTCTAAATTACTTAAAAATTAAATAAAAAGACAAATTAGTGTACTTAAACTTTATTTTTATTTCTCTTAATATTAAAATAATAAAATTATACGCCGAACATATTTTTAAGTCACTTAAAATTATTTTGCTTTAGAAGGTCCAAAAATTACCTTTTTCCAGAATTTTTTGAAGGGAAAAAAACAACTGTGTATTTTGAATATAAAAGAAACGTTTCCATCATAAAATAATAAATTACTGCAAATCCTTCAATCCATTTGGATAGGACATGAGTTTTCGTATATCTCATGAACATTTTTTAAAATCTCAAGTACTTTTTAGAAAAGAATTCTAAAGAAGCTTTCAAAACTTTCCTCGATTTTCAGAATGGTTAAAAGTCAAGGAAAATTTCAGAAACTGTTTTAGAATTCTTCAGTAAAAAGTATTTCAGATTTTAAAAAATGTTAATGAAATATTTTGAAAACTTTTTGCTATCCAAAAGTCGATGACAGGCAAGGCAAATATTGATAACTAATTTTTTCTAGGCAGTCTTTAATCGGCATACACGATGCAGCATGTATGAAACAAAAAACCCAAAAACAATTTTAATTGGCATATATATATTTTTTTTGTATGAACCAAAAAAAAAGAAAAATCGTGAAATTATAACTTTTATCAGGCTTAAACAATTTTTTTTTTTTGAAAGAAAAAAAAACGCTTTAAAGTGCCATAAAACCTATAATTTCACGATTTTTTTCTGTTATTTCTTGGTTCACATAAAATAAAAATATATTTTAATTGAAAATTTTCTTAGGTCATTTGTTTCAGAGAAGAATTACGAGTATGCTGATTGAAGACTGCAGTGGCGAGGAGCTCATGGAATAGGCTGATGAATTGCCAATAATTTATTAATTCATGTCAAAAAAATTGTTTGGTGCCTGTTAAATATTGATTAAACTATACCTAAGAGTTCACTGGGCTCAGTACATTTTTTCCTTCTAAAAAATTCTGGAAAAAAGTATTTTTTTGAGCCTTCTAAAGCAGGAGACCCCCTTAAAGTCTTTTACCTTGTCATAAATATTTACATTTATAAACAGTGTTTTTTTTAATTTTGATTATTTTAATGTAATTTATTACCACATAAACTTACGTTAGGATATTTTATTTTATTTTAGAAATTTTCAATTAGATATCTCAGTAAATTTAAAAGTAATGTTGCAGAGACAAAAATGTCAGTAAGATAGTGATGAGAATTATGAATATGAATAAGGTACCTTTTTCTTCCCCATAGGTACCCGTGTAAAAATTTTTCGACTCCAGACCGACTTGAGTCAAGTCATGTTCAAGACAAACCGAACCCAGCCAAAAA
>JAUEJJ010006164.1:0-21322 GCA_032164275.1 Synergus coniferae | reverse complement strand
TATATATAATTATAATATAATATAATAGTTCATCCATTTTAAGGGTAAATGGCAAATTATGATGTCACTACCGTCACTACAGACCGTATACCATATATATTTTCGCCGGTTTCTTATTTTTAAGGTAGAGAAAATATTTTGCAGAAATTTTTAGAAGTGAAAGAAAATATATCAATGCACGGAGGTTTTCTCATTAATGTTTGCATTTAAATACTGCATTTTTAATTAATTTTTTACTTTCTAATGTAAACGGGAACAGGGCTTTAGTGCCCTAACTAATAACGAAACGTCATTTTTACCGATCGTACCATATATAATATATATATTTTCTCCAGCTTCTTATTTTTAAACTAAAGAACATATCTCGCTGACAATTTTGAAAATGACAGAAAATATATCAGAACACATCTTTTTTTCTCATTAAAAGTTATGTACATCGTTTTAATATAATTTAATTGTAATTTAAATTAATTAAAAATTTTTTAATGTAAATCAGAATAGGGTTTTAGTGCCCATGTTTCGTTATTAGTCAGGGCGCTAAAACCCTATTCTCACTTATATTAAAAAGTTAACAATTAATTTAAATTGTAGTATTTAAAGAAAATACAACTTTAGTGAGAAGACCGCCATGCACTGATATATTTTCTGTCAGTTTCAAAAATTTCAGCGAGATATTTTCTTTAGTTTAAAAATAAGAAGCCGGAAAAAATATATATGGTACGGTTGGCAAATAGTGACGTCATAGTTTTAGCCATCAACTCTCGTAAATAAATAAATAATATATATTTTGCACCACAGAGAGCAGTGGATTAATCTTTTTCTCATTTCTGCCGAAAATTTATTTCATTTAATTAATTATTTAATTTAATTATTTATATATATTCCGCCAACTTATATATATTCCGCCAACTTTCTCGTAAATAATTATATATATATATATATATATATATATGGCAAAAGTCAGGTCTGCCATTTTCCCTTAAAAGAAAAAACTTACAGTTTGTGTCCTTCTTTTTCGCATTCTTTCAAGATGCCAAACAGGAGTTGTAGTTTATTAGACACTTGGAAATCTTCGAGGTCCTCTGCAGTTACTATCTTTTTCCACCACTCTGGGTTTGCTGTATCTTCTACGAAGGTTATAATGCAATATATAATAGCAAAAATGAAAACACAAAAATAAAAATAAAACAGAAGCTAATCTTCAGAAAAAATTTCCACTTTTAAAAAATCGTTACAGCTTATTTAAATATTCAAAAATTAAACTTCAAAACGTAAAGAATTGTAAAATGAATCAAGCATAAACAGAGAATAATTACTTTCTTCTAACTTAACGACTTCCTCACCGTTGTCATCTTTATAGTCTAAAGAATCTTTCAAGCTCTTCCGCGACTTTCCTTTCGTTTCCAGAGGTTTCTCCTTTATCATATTAACTCCTTTCTTCCAATTAGCCTTTTTCTTTTTTTCTACCTCCTCTGTGTGCCATTGCACGATTTTCGGGTGCGTCCAAATGCGTTGCAGCCTGTGAAAATCGGCAAATAGCCCTCTGTAATTCCCAATACTAGTCCTGAAAAATAGTTAATTAGGAAATAATTAACAAATTAACAATTTTGAATTTAAATTTTAAAAAGTTTAGTTTCAAATTATATTCTTATTAAAAATGTTCAAGATTAAAATTTCCAAAAAATCCAAATTAATAATTTCAAAGGGACGGTGTTTAAACTAACCCTCTTCCTTAAAAGTGGAATCGTAGACATTTTTTAAATTACACAATTGCATATCGACAATATTAAATAATATTTAAAGTGATTAAACTTCGTCGACTAAGAAACGGTGTTATTTTCTGGCTAAGATAAAAAACAAAAAAATGTAAGTTATATAAAAACGTACTTCAGGTAATTGTCCAGGAAATAGCGATACATTTTAATCTGAACTTCAGTTAGTCTAATATAAATGACGTATTCTTGTTTAGGAGGTAAATAAGGCATCAGGACTGAATAGTTAAATCTCTGAACACAACCTTTGAGGAGGTTGTGCAAAATAAATGACCTTTGCTTCATTAACATCACGTCATATGGTGTCGAATCTATGTATTGAGCGTTTTTAATCGGGTTCACAAACCGATTATGAAATTCGAGTTTCGTCCCAAGGAGATTCGGCTTGATGAATTGCACCATACAGTGATCTGAAAAAGTGAAAGATGAAAATAAATTAATGAATCAGTCTTTCTGCTAATCAAAAATTATATTTAACGTTCAAGATATATTATTTATTTATATTTCATACGATTTTAAAAGAATTTCAAGGAATTCTCAAGATTTGAAAGGATTATAAGACTTTAAATGATTCTAAAAAATTTTGAGATATTTGAAGTGATTTAAAGACCTTTAGAGGATTTTAAAAGAATTTAAAAGAGTTTTTCCGGAGAAATTTTAAACAGGGTGGAAACAAAATTCAATTTTTCAATTTCCCAAACATTTGCCTGACTTTCAAATAAATTTCCCTGACAGAAGAGTATTAAAAATGCGAATAAATTTTCAACAAGAATGCAATTGAAATTCAATAATTTCTCATATGTAACATCATTTTAAATATTTTCAAACTCAATGAAATCTTTTAAAATCCACTAAAATTCTATTACAGAATCTTTTAAAAATTAAAAAATCTCTTAAAATTCTTTGAAATTTCTTAAAATTCCTAGAAACGTAAAATCCCACGAAATCCCTTCTAATTTGTTAATATTCCATGAAATTCCTTAAAGTTTCCTCAATTCTTTTAAAATTCCTAAAAATCTCTTAAAATTTCATGTAATCCTTCCAAATTCCACAAAATCTATTAAAAATCATTCAAATTTCGTAAAATCCTTTAAAATTCGATGAGAAACATTAAAATCCCTTAAAATCAGATTTAAAAAATTTAAAGTGTCTTAAAATTCTTACAAGCTTTTTAGAATCATTTAAAATTCCATAAAGAACTTTGAAATAACTTAAAATCCTTTGAATTCCCAAAACTTTCTTAAAAATCTCTTAAAATTTTATCAAATTTTTTAAAATTCCATGATACTAGGCTCGGGTGATCCTGATTTACTCTTGGATTTTTTTTTTTCAAATCTTTAGTCCAACCCGCTTATTTTTGTGGAATGACCAAAAAATGATATCCAAAATTTTTTTTTTACAAAAGTTAACAAACTGTCGAACCCCTGATTTGCACCAGAATTACAATTTCCACAATTAATCACAAAATCTCGTCAAATGCTTACAAGAGGCAGATTTGTTTATCGGAAGGCACGTGATGACAATGAAAACTCAACATTTAAAAAAAATTCAAGATGGCAGTCCATGCATTACGAAATATATTTATTTACAATAATGTAGTCTTTTAATTAACACCCGGAAAGTTGTCATCAAGAAACAAAAAATAATGAGTTTTGAACAAAAAACTTTTGCTTTGAGGCACATGTTAATATTAAATGATTTCGCTCAAATTTGATGGATATCAATTTTTAGGTCATCCCAACAAAATAGGGAGGGTGAGACCAAGAAGAATCAAAAATCGAAAAATAAGGACCACTCTATAGTAGACACTATATTAAAATAAAGATAAAAATATTATTAGATAAAGAGATGAAGTTTCCTTACATTCTAAAAGATTATTTTGCAGAGGAGTTCCAGTAAGAATGATTCTTCTCTTAGTTCGGATCTGCTTGACAGCTTGACTAAGAGCTGTTTCTTCATTTTTTATTAAATGGCCCTCGTCACAAACGACTACATCGGGGCCAGGATTCACCAAGCATTTCATTGTCACCTCCTGAATACTTTGATTCAATCTCTTTCTACTTTCTTTGGTTAGATTTCGAAACATTTCAGTACCAATGATCATAATTCCACCGACTTTCTGCCATGTTTCAAGCAGATACGTTCTTTCCTTGGGTTGCTTGTACCTGGAAAATAGATATTTTCAAATTTTGAAAGCACTTTTCTTGGTCTTTAAAATTTAAATACTCAAACTTTAAATACTCAAATCTTTTCAATTTTAAGCATTTTGAATTCGAAGAATTTAAAACTGAAGATTAGACTTCAAAATTAAATTACAATTTAAATCCTCATAAATAAACTTGAAAAATTAAAAAAAAAAAACGAGTGAAAAAAAATCCAATTTCAAGAGATTTAAAAATATTTGAAAGATTTTCTAAAATTTTCACAAGATATGAAAAAGATTTTAAAGGATTTCAAGAGATTTTGATCAATTTTAAGAAATCACACCGAATTCTACAAGATTTTGAAATTTTTTCACGGATTTCAAATTCAAAAGATTTCAAGGTATTTAAAAAAAGCAAAGGTGTTGAATCCAAGTCGATTTCCTCGCTTTATTCAACAAATATTGTAATTAGATATTTTTCCCTGTATAACAATTTTCTTTTTTGAACTAAAAGTTTATCTAAACGAAAAAATATCCAATTATAACATTTGGTGAATAAAATGAGTAAATCGAATTTTGATGTTAGAATTTGGGCTCAACAGCCTTAATGTATCGTTATAAATCGCTAGTTTTCAGGGTTCAGTAAAAAATTAATTACCAGACCATATTGTAAAGTTTCAAATCTTTTCCCTTATTAATATCGCGTAACCATATTCGATACTCATTGTACCAATTGTTAGCCGTGCTCAATGGACAAATAATTAAAACTGTCCTGACTCCAGTTTCCTTATGAGTAATGAGAGTATGCGAGAGAGCAACAATTTGAAACGTTTTTCCGAGTCCCATGCAGTGGGCGAGAATGCAGCCCGATCCACTTGAAGTCTTCATTCTCTGGAGAGACTCAAAGCACGAGTCCCACATAAATTTGATGCCCTGCACCTGATGAGGCTTCAAATGCTTAACTAGATTCTTGTGCACACTGATTAATTCCTTTTTCGTGTTTTCATCAACGTCTAATACAAGCTTTTGAACCGCTTTTGTTTTAGCTAATTGCTCCTCCTCGAACTGTAAAACAAAAAGAGAAATTATGAAAAAAGAAAGCAACACGTTATATGATTCAAATTACTTCTGAAAAGAACAATTTTTAATTCAAATTGTTCAAAATCTTAAATACGAAAAATTATTTTTGAAATTAAAATTCTTTACATGAAGTAATATTTGCTTATCGAAACCTGATCTTTTTTAGAATCTCTCACATATAAAAAACGACTAATTTGACAAGTAAAATAATATGAAATATATTCTCAATATAAAATGATTTAATTATTATATTATTTGCTTTTACCAATTTCTTTTGACGCTCTGCTATTCTTTCTCGCCTCTCCTTTTCCTCTCTTTCAGCTTTTTTCGTTTTCACATCGAGCTCACAATCTGTCAAAACTTTGCGTATATTTTTTCTTCCGGCGGTTCCCAGAACATTTGAACTTGTTCGAATAAGTTTATGATCTGAATCGGATGACGAGCTGTGATACCCAGGTTTTTTTGATCGTTTTCGTTTCTTCTTTAAGCTTTTTTTTTTTTTTTTAAAGAAAGAACATTTTTACCAAAGTTGTAATAAATTTATTGATCAGGTATAAAATTCAGAATTATCATATTTTCATTTTTGAGTTTGTCAAATATGATTTTAGTTACTTACATTCGGCTTTTTATAAAGCGATTAATATCGAATCGAGACTTCTTTCCTTTCTTAAACAGATTTGACGACACGGAATCTTTTTCAGATTTGTCATCTTCGCTAGAAATCGCCGATTCTGAGAGGATTCTTATTCTTTTCAGGCGACTTTCCTTTAGTTTCTTCAGTTTTTCTCTCACTTCTGCAGATCTGTGCGTTCAAAAAATATATTTTTTTTTTATCTCGGAAATGTAAAAATTATGGCAAATAGTAACTCGGAAAAATAAAAATTAGAACAAAAGTCATACGAAAAAGTTAAAATTAGATAAATTGGCAATTAGGATAAATAAAGATTTTGAAAAATTATTATCGCAGTCGTTTCAAATCCTATGATCATGTAAGAAGGTGATTATAAAAGGAGGTGACAAAAAATTTAAATAAACTTAACATAGTAGAATATGAAAATACTATGAACTTAAGCTAAAAGCAAAAAGAAACCTTAAAAGATTTTGAATTATTCTGAAGAATTTTAAGGGATTTAAAAAAAATAAAGCATTTAAGGGATTTCAAAAGTGTTTCAGGATTTTTATAAGATTTCAAGACATTTTTAATGGATTTAAGATTTAAAAATTTTTTCAAAAGAATTAATAAGAAATTAACGCCTACATGATCAAATTGTTATTTTTAGAAAGGTATACAATATTGCTTTCAACAATCAAAAACTTAATAATAAATCTAAAATTGACATTTGTAGGCAAAGAACGGGAAATTTCGAAAAAAGTAAAAAGCAATAAAAAATTAATTTTATATTATAAACTTATAAATTAAGAGTTTAAAAACATGACTACTTACGCATTTAAAATTTTCTCTTCATTTAACTTCTTCTGAAACACTTGAAACTTCGCATCTGAATCGGAATCAGAATCTGGAATTTTCAATCGAAGAATGTCTTCCGTCGGCCTCCTCTGTACTTGTTTCTTCTCTTCCTGCAGAGAAAAATTAAAATTACGGAACATGAATTATTTTAGAATTTAATGCAATGTAAATTCAAAAGGTTAAAGCTTTTAATTTTTAATTATTCGATTTGAAATGTTTATGAGTCAAAATTGTTAAATTTAAAAAGGCCTTTAATTTAAAATTATTTTAGTCTTTAAAGTTAAACTATATTGAATATGAAGCACTTTAATAAGAACCAATTTATGTAATTCAATAGCAGAAATTCAATATTAAATGAAATTAGTTAATGAATCTAATCAAATTTTAGGCCTTTTTATCATTTAAGAAGAAAATAAAAAGGTAGTCAAGAACAAGAAAATAATGAAAAAGTTTTGTAAGAATTCTACTAAAGATTTTTAAAAAAGTTTAAAGAGTGTAGTTTAGAAACTTTCTATTTTCAAATTTCTTCAAAAATTTAGCGAAATCTTTGTAAATTCTTGAACATTTATAAAACTCCTTAAAATCTTCTAAATGTTTTCGAAATCCTCTAAAATCTCTTCATTATTTTCTTAAACATCGAAAATATAGCTTTAAAACTTCTAAATCTTTCTTCAAATCTTATTAACTGTGTTGAAATCGGAAGAATTCCCCTTCCACTTTATAAATTAGCCAATCAGATTTTCAAATTTTCTCTATTCATCCCAAAAACTTGGATGCCTAACCACGGTCTATAATTTTACCTCTTCTTCGGAAGAATCATTCGTCATATTATCTGAAGCGTCGTCGGTAAATATATCCGTGTTGTCTTCGCTGATCAACTCAATTGTATGATGTTTTTCTAAATTTTCAGTTCGATCCTTCGACTTTGAACGAAAGTCATTTCCTCCGTTAGATTTATCAGAATCTGAATACTTTCCATCAGACTTTTCAGAATCAGACTTCAGATTTTGATCAGGTTCTAAAGAATGCGATTTCTTTGCTCTCGCAGAATCGCCAGAATCAGTATTAGTGTCAGATTTCTCCGAAAAAGATTTCTTCATATCATCCTCTTCATCCTCGCCCATTACTTCCTCATCTAAAAAAGCATATTCATAAAATCATCGAAAACTGTTCATTAATCAAATTCACAAATAGGTGAGAAAAACGTGAACAAAAATATTACATATATATTGAAACTTCAAAAATATTCCTTGACTATTTTCCAAGGTAAAACAAAAAAACTCTTAAAATTTTAATAAATTGCAACTCATGAAGTAAAAAATTGGATAGGACTTAAAATCTTGAAACCATAAAAAATATAAAATATAGAGAGCAAAAAAAAACAAAATTTTAATTAAAAAAAAAAACTTTACGAAAAATATAAACTTTAAAAAGTTAAAAAATTTCTTACAATTTGAAATATTTTGAAATCCCTTCAAATTTGTTTATAAGAGATTTCATGCGCTCTCGTGCGATTTGAAACATTTCGAAGGATATATTATAAACTGTTATAAAACTACAAAAAACTAAAAAAAATTAAAGCAAGTTCAAGAGATTTTAAAGTTTTGACTTGAAAAACTTAAAAAAATGATTGAATAAAATCTGTGAAAGATTGAAATACCTTAGCTGACCTTAGATTAAAAGTTAAATAATTCAGTGCATCTTTTATCCTACAAAATTTTAATTTAAACTAAAAATGTTGAAAATTAAAACATTCCAAATCTGATTTGAAACTGGATAACATTTTGAAATGAAAAGGTTTTTTATACTGAAAAAATTCAGAAGTTTATATTTTAGATTTTGAAATTGTTTAAAGTTAATAATAGTTTACAAATTTTGCCTTGACGTTTTCAAAATTTAACAGTTAAAGTTTTTAATTGCAAAATATGAATTTAGAACCTTTGATAGCTCTCAATGAAGATTTTACAAATTTTAAAAATATCTTGAATCCAAAAGTTTTAAATCAAAACTTATAGATAATAAATTATAAAAGAAATAAAATATTTTATGATTTCTAAATCATATTTTTCACAATTACCAGTATCTGAGAGAGAACTCTCCATCAAACGATTTTTCGCATTGTTTTCAGCTTCGGTAAGAAGTTGCTTGTTTCTCATAATTGGTTTCTTGACTTCAACTTCCATGGCTATCAGCGAATTATTATGATCGGTATTTGCTGTTCCATTTTGGACCTTTTCTAAATGATGCATCAATGTTTCGTTTGCTTTTTTCCATTGAGGCTTTCGTTTGTGTACAAATGTTTTCCGAACATTTGTTACGTCCGTATTTTCATCCGCAGAACTATCAAAAGAGGGACTTCTATTCCTATTATCAAAGCTCTTCAGCGAAATTATTCTGAAATTAATTTTAAATAAATACATAAATAAATGTTTCAAAGAAAGTCTTCATCGGTAAAAATGCAATTTGTATTATTATATTGAATTTACAACGTTTTCAGATAGAAACTTTCTGAAATTGATTTCCTAAAATTTCCAATATTTCAATGGCTCCATTTTCAATTTCACAATTAAAAAATTAGAGAGTTTCAGTAAAAAATTATTCAAGCTTTAAAAACAAAACAGATTATATTTAAAATACATTGTTAAGATTTCTAAGTAAATAATAATTTTACTGTTCAATAATTTTTTTTTGCTCAAAATTGAAAAATTCTAACTTTTCAACATTTAATTACATATTCTCTACAAAATGCATTCATAATAAAATAATTAAACATGTAAACATTCAAAATTGAACCAAAATATTAAAATAGAACAAGCCAAAATTTATTTTAAAATTGAATAATATTTTTAAATTTAGAATTCATTCGATTTGGAATTTCTTTAAGTCAAAATTGTTAAACTTCCAAAAACATATGTAATTATTATGAAAAAATCTAACATTTAAAACCCTATTATTAAAAATTAACTACTCAAAATTTTTAATAAAGACTTAAGAACGGAAATTTAAAAATTCAAATTATTAAATTAATTTTTTTTGGGTTTATATCCTCAAAATGTAAATTTAAAATAAATGTAGACGGAAAACGTGAAAAAAATCGCATTAGTCTCCCTTTTCTTAAAATAGTTCGCAAAATCCATAAACTGTTGCTTTATAGCGTTTAAAAAATCATATAAAATCGAAATGAAATAAAACTATTATAATATTTAAAGAAGTTACCGTTCTAAACTTCGGTTTCTCGATCGCCTTTTAAATTTTTTAGGATTGCCTTCCTTCACATCCGGCAATCGCATTTTTTTCGTACGAAATCTCTCAGACGAATTCGATAAATCAGAATCCGAACTCCTTCTTCGTTTTTCGTCTCTTTTCTCAAATTCGTCTCCAGATGATACAGAATTTGAATGCATCAATTCATCAGAATCAGAGGAAGATTTTGACGATTCCGAGTATTCCAAAGTTTTACTCTTGCACTTTAAATACTCATCGTCATTCTCACTTTTCAGTTCCTCAGATCCTCGATTCTTATCTTCCTTTTCAAGATCCGAATTCGAAGACAATTTTTTCATGAAAGACTTGCTTTCAGACTTACTCAATCTTTCGAGCATCTGTTTTTCAGAAGAGAAATACGAGGGTAGTGAAGGTTTTCCACAATCGTGTTTTGTGATTTCTTCCGTTTCACGTACAACTCTATCCCTAGCACTACGGCGCTTTTCAGGGGCGTCAGAGTCAGAGCTCGAGTTACACATATTCTCCAGTCTCTCAAATGTCGAAATATTCATTTTCGATTCCCTTTTTTCATTGGGATGTTCTTTAGATTCGGACTCTTCCTTTTCTTTAGAAAAGGAATCGGATTCTTCTCTAGTCGTCAATTTGGAATCTTCTAGACTTATTAACTCTGAATCTGAAACAATCTCTGGAACTTTTTTCGAATGGGAACTATTACCTGATACTAAATTTGTATCTTCCAGTTCGATCAATTTGGAATTCAAAATTTCGAAATTTTTCTCTTCTGTGAAGTCAGAAACCTCGTCATAAATAAGAATATCCGAATTTTCTTTTGTCTCTTTCGATTTTTCTTTTGCTTTTACTTCTTTAGAAGTTTCTAAAGAAATAAACCTTAAATCTGGTATTAAGTTTTGTATTGAATTTAGTACCAAATTCGTATCTTCCACTTCCAATAACTTTAAACTTTCTGAATCTTCCGAATTCTTCGAATTCGATCTTTTTTTTTCAGAATTTTCCGCTGAATCTTTTTCGTCCGTTTCTGTGTCTATCAAATTCGATTCTTCACAGCTTATCATTTCACAATCTGAATTCTGAATGTTTGAAGTCTTCTTTTCACCAGAAGAATTTCTTTGCGTCCCTTCAGATTTTTTCGAATGAGAATTAACGTCTAGTACTGAATTCGTTTCTTCCAGTTCCATCGATTTTGAATTCAAATTTTCTGACTTTTCGTTTTTCTCCGTATCCTTGGTCTTTTCAAAATTGAAATCTTGGTCTTTTGAAGCGACCTTTTCCGAGTTTTCTAGAGCTATATCCTCTGAATCTGAACCAAGCTCTAAAACTTTTTTCGAATGAGAATTAAGATTTGGTATTGAATTCATATCATCCACTTCAAGCGATTTTATATTCAAACTTTCGGAATCTTCCTCTTTCGAATTCTTCGATTCCAATCTTTTTTCCTCCAAATTTTCCAGATCTTTTTGTTCCGTCTCTGTTTCTATCAAATTCAATTCATCACAGTTCTTCATTTCACAATCTGAATTCTGAATGTTTGAAGTCTTCTTTTCACTAGAAGAATTTCTTCGCGTCCCATCAGAATTTTTCGAATGAGAATTAACGTCTGGTACTGAATTCGTCTCTATCAAATTCGATTTTTCACAGCTCCTCATTTTACAATCTGAATCCTGAATGTTTGAAGTCTTCTTTTTACCAGAAGAATTTCTTTGCGTCCCTTCATAATTTTTCGAATGAGAATTAACGTCTGGTACTGAATTTGTCTCTTCCAGTTTCATCGACTTTGAATTCAAATTTTCTGACTTGTCGCTTTTCTCCGTATCATTGTTCTTTTCAAAATTGAAATCTTGGTCTTTTGAAGCGACCTTTTCTGAGTTTTCTAGAGTTATATCCTCTGAATCTGAAACAATTTTTTCTATTTCTAAAACTGCTTCCGCATCAAAATTTCCTGGATTTTCTAAAGTTATATTCTCCGAATTTGTAATAATTTTTTCTCTGCCTGAAACTTTCTTCCAATCAAAATTTGATAGTAAATTCGTATCTTCCACCTCCATCGACTCTGAATTAAAATTTTCGGAATCTTTTAAATTCGAATGAAATTCCATCAATTTCTCTTGAGAATTTTCTGTTGCGAACTCTTGACGTTTTAGAAAATCTGCATCCAAATTTAAAGAATTCCGGTTCTTTGAAGCGCTTTGACCATCAGGAAAAATTTCCTCTTTCCCTTTCCCAGCCTTCATCGACTTCTCATTTTTTCCAAAATTCGTCGAATTAATTTTTGAATGAGAAATCGCTCCGATCATCCCAGGAGAATTTTTTTCTAAACCTGAATTCGAATTTGTTTCAAAAACTGCAGGAATTCTACCCTGGATCTCAGGCGAATTCTTCTTTGACACTCCTGGAGAGTCGTTTTCTACTTGAGAATTTTTATTAAGGGCTTCAGAATCATTTCCAGAGCCATTTAATAAATTCATCTCGACTTCTTTTTCGATGATTTTTATATTTTTTTCAAACTCCGCTTCCGTTTCGCTCGTGAGACGATTTACAACTTCATCAGAACTGTTTCCAGATTCATTAAAGTTTCGAAAAACGTGGGAGTTTCGAGAAGAAGTGGAAAAATTTCCATCCGCGACGTCGGGATCTTCCACTGGCTGCCCACTAAGTGGAAATTCGGGACTTACTTCCATCGACATGTTCTCAGTTTCCTTTGGGGTGCAGATTTCCTTTTGCTCCCTAACAACTGATGTTGAAGCCATCGGACTGAGAAATTCCGAGCTCTTTTTGCGAAATGTCCCTTCTATCTCGTTTGACGGAAGAATTCTCTGAACTTTATTCCCTTTCTTTAAAGCGTAGAAACTACCGATCTGCTTTTTCCTCCAGCTTTTGTAGACTCTTCCGAGATTTTTACTCCTCTCTGCGATTTCGACTTTTAAAGCACCGAAGACTTTCTTGACGTGAATTTTCATCTCCGATGCATTGAAATATTTTGAATCTCTTTTAGTATTTATTTTAACCTTGCGAAGCTTCCTTTCCATATTTATAAATTGGATAATGGAAGTCTCGGTGTTATTGAGAGCGTCCGTGAGTTGAACATGATATTTCTCTTCGGCGTCAGCTGCTTCTTCAGTCTCGGAATCACTGCTACTTTCGGAGTTTTTTTCGGCCTTTTTTCTCTTCTTGAAAATCTTTTGCTGAAGAGTATTATCAAGAGAAGATTCACTCTCTTTTTCCGTACTGGTGACAAAGGTTTTTGGATTGTCCTTTTTCTTCGGGGCCATTGAAATCTGAGTTGAAGTCGAAATGTTCGCATCACTGACCCTACAACTGAAAAATCAACCAATATTCAAATTTTACAAATATAAACTTCAAAAAATGCAACAGTCTTAGAATTTAAATAAATTGAAAGCAAAAAATTAAAGAAACGAAAAAATTTCGTTTTTCAAATTTTTCCAGATACGTACTTCTAAGATTTTTTAATTTTAAATAATAATTTGAATTTGTAGAAATAAAAAAAAATTACTGAATAAACAGGTTGGTCGTTTTAATTGAAGCAAAAAGTTTCCGCTTATTTTCTCGACCAACAAACATTTTTCCCGGTCATTTCAAAAATAGTTTCTGATGAGCAATAATTAATAAAATGACTTTTAATTGTTCTTAATCCTTTCAACTTTTAAAATACCAATACCCACAACTTTTACCAAATTTACGAAATTTTCAGGATTTTTAAAAGATTCTTAAAAAATATATGGGTCTCTACGAAATCGATTTTTAAAAAGTTTCAAAGGATTTGAAAAGTTTTCATGGATTTTAAATTAGAAATTGAGAAAGGTAAAAAAAATCTACAAAATAGGTGAGAAAATTGAATTTTTAAGTGATTTGCATTTAAAAATTTTTAATTGAAAACTATAAACTTGGAATGATTCTAGATAGAAATATTAAAATTGCTTATTTAAAATAAGAAGCATTAAGGATTCGGTTTTTATTATTTAAAAGATATGAACTCTTAAGTGTTGAATAAATTAAGATTATAAAATGAAATTTATTATTACTCGTACAGTGGATGGTCCATTATAACGCTTGCACAAATTCCTCTCAGCTCCCAAAGAGGTTTGATATCACAAACAAAACATTGCCAATCTCCAACGACAGCGTTTAGAAGCAACTGTTTAGCATTTCGTGAAATGCAGCCCTATAACATTTTAAAGATTGTTTAAAGCGGAAACCTAAATGAATTTTATTTTATTACATCAACATTATCATTAAAACGCAATTAATAATAATCTGATAATAATAAATAAAATAGAAGAAGTCAAATACAATGAAAAGTATAAAGGATAAGGATAGAGGGTTTAGAAAAATATCTGGATATTTTTAATATAAAATCAGATCAAATTATGTATCTATTTTATATTAGCGCAAAGAATGATTAAATATATAAGAAATAACAAAGTGATAATTTGAGAACAAATACGAAAAAAATCTAAAACATGCAAAAATATTGCAAAATTTCCCGACTATTGCATAACTTTTTTCTAATCATTAGACACTGAATAATTAAAACTGTGATTAATGTAATTAACTCCTTTGCAGAAAACTTACTTTGCAATATTCAAGTGTACAATCTTCATTTCCACAAGCGTATGCGCTTGCTTTTGAGCACATGATGCATTTATATTTGGCAGTTGAAAAGTCGGTTTCAATCCATCGGTCCTTGCAGCTCTGAAAAAACATTTTTTATTAAAATTTATTCATTACCGTTGACTCGAAATTTGACATTGCCTACACTGTCTGTTTTCTAATTTTTTCTTATTCTTTGTTGATAGTTTGTAAAATATTTCACAGGATTTCAAAGAGATATTAGGAAACTTTGAGTGATTTTAGAGAATTTCACGAGATTTTAAAGAATTTGAAAAGATTTGAAGATATTTCAAGGAATTGTAAGTGACTTAAAAGAATTTAAGGAATTTTAAAGAATTCCAAAAGATTTTTAGGGATTTCAAAATATAAAAAAAAATTTCATGATACTTTAAATGCTTTTAAGGGATTACTAGGGATTCCCAGAATTACTGGTGATAAAAAATTCATGGTCATTTGCTGGTTCACCGATCCAACGGCCACTGTGATATTTTTATATTTTTTATATGTAAAATGTGAATATTGATATATTTTTTCGTGCCTCGCATTGTAAAACATTGAATATAGGATGGTTCCATGCATTTCCTGAGGCCAAGTCAAGCTTCTCACCACAGCATGCACAGTTGTCCCCTCGATCACTCAGCTGTCCAAAATCTAATTAAACGAGCAAAAAAATAATTATCAATTTAAAAATTCAAAATACACATGACTTAAAATTTTTTAAATTTCAATTAAAACTTTATATGTAAAAACTCTGAATTAGGACTCAAAGAATTAAACAAATTTTATTTCTGGATCCATAAACTTAAATAATTTCAGTATTATAAGCATTAAAAACTGTAAACGAATTGAATAATTTCGGATTTCAAAGATTTAGTTATTGGACAATGTACTGTATTAAATTTCAAGTTTTTAACACTGTGCAATTCAAAATGCAGTCTTCAAAATTTTAAAATTAAAAATAAAACTATTTTAGAGTGAAAAATTTTTCTTTAGATATTTGTACCAAAAAGTTGAAATTCATACCCGCGAAACAGAAGTTTGGACACTTAAATAATTATAAAAATTTTTTATTTATTTTGAATTGAAAAGAGTACATACATACACAAAAATTCAAAAGAATTAGTGTTCTTAAAAAATTTTAAATTATTGAAGACTACGAAATAGATTTTAAGGGATATTAATTAACTTTAAGCGATTTTAGAAAATTTTATCGAATTAAACAGAAGGTAAAATATTGCACAGTACTCCTAATGAATTTATTTAAAGAATTTCAAGTGATTTCAAGGATTTTAAAGGATTTGAGAAGGTTTTCAAGTACTTCCGAAAGACATCACAAAATTTGAGGGCATGTGCTGGTAACTTCCATAAGATTTAAAAAGATTATGGAAGACTGTATAAGATTCTGAAAGGATTCAAATTTTTCTCGTGTGTTTAAAAAATTGCAAAAATATTTTAAGTTTTAAAAAGATTTTAAACAATTTTGAGTAAATTAAAAATACTTCAAAAATTTAAAAAGTACATATTTATTTCAAGCTGAATTCATGATTTCAAAATAATAAACGCTGAATTCAAAAGAATTTAAGGTGAATTAAAAGATATATAAATAATGCAAAAGAATTTCAATGATTTTAAAAGAATAGAAAAAAATAAAGTGTATATTTATAATGTAAAGAAAAAAATTTTTAATTATAAACAAAATAATTTTAAATTGGGAACATGAAAAATAAAAAATTACAATTATGAAATTGTTGAAAATTTAACAATTTGTAATAGAAATAAAACTGGGTTATTTTTCAATTTTTGAGCACAGTCCAGTCAATTTTTCAATTTTAAGGCATCTCTAGATTAATTCTCATACAATTTATTAATCTATTCTACTTATTTAACTATTTATTTATTAAACTATTCTGTATAGAAAATTGCATATTTTTAAATTAAAAAATGTAAAGAATAGAAAAAAATCATATTTCTGCAGATATTTTATTTCAAATTGAGGGATCACATAAATTTATCGACATAAAAAATTCCCGAACGAAAATAATAATACCAAAATTTAAAATTTCTGAAATTGAAAGTTATTGATATTGTAAATTCTCAAAAGTTTAAAAATATATATCGAAGATAAATATTCCCAAAATTAAAAATTCCCGAAATTTTTGTTTAAAACTTTATTTCTAAAGGTTTTGTTCGCAATTTCTCTAAAAAATTTTGAACAAAAGTTTAGAAAACAAATTTTAAACAAAAATTTCGAGAATTTTGAATGCCGGGAAATTTTAATTTCGGGAATTTTCAATTTTCTATTTTTCATCTCTGAATACTTTGAACTTGAAATTCACAAGGCTTTTTATGTATAATTTTATTACTTTTAAAAATTTAACAGTGAAATTGTTGAAAAGTCTGCAATTTTGATTTATTTAAGTTTTAAAATTTTTCATCTAACGAAGCTCTCAATATGAAATAAAATATCTGCAGAAATATGTTTATAATTTGCAAATTACTTATTTTTTTATGCATAGGTTTTATCTAATGTTTTTCTATTTCTAACATTTTTACATTCTCATCAAATGAGAAGGTATTGTTTTTTTATTAGATTTTTAAAATTTAAAAACATGCAGTTTTCTGTATAGAATTGTTTAGTTTCAATAGCAGAAATAGGGAATTTTATATCGAAAACCTTCAAAATGAAATATTGAATTGTAAAAAAACATTCAATTATTAATCAAAATAAAAAGGATAAATACAGCACTAGTTGAGTAAAAACTAACAATATAATAAAAAATTTAAAAGTGAGGAGAAAGTACTCACAAGACCAGTACTTTTTTCTATATAAAATTTCTTCCATAGTCATCCTAACTTTATGAGGCATGCTGCTCGATTTCGGCGATTTCGGCGCCGACCAATCCTAAACAAATAATATGTATAAGCGCGTCAGATTTAAAAGAAAAAAAAAACAATAGAACGCAATACTACACACGTAAACGACGTAAACAGAGCCGAAATAATAAAACAATTATGGGTATTTGAAAGAAAAGTTTCACTTAAAATAAAGCTCATTTCTAATTTTAATCACCTTTGACATTATTCCTTTTATTTAAATTAATTTTGACCTCACGAGTTATGATACACAAATAATGGAAACAAAGATGAAAACTGCAAATCGCCGATCATCACAAACAAGATTTAACACGTACGGAGTTTTGGTACTTTAACCAAAGTCAACAGTAAAAAACAAACTTAAATAAGTCGAAACCCATTACAACCAACAATTACCGACCACCCGCAAGCGAAGACCGAAACCAGCGATGCGGCCGATGCGGGGGACTCAGTCCGCCATCTTTACGCATGCGTACGGGGATCCAATCTACTGCGCATGCGTCGCGCTCAGCATCTGATTGATTGCTTTTCGCACGCAGTTTAAACTGCTAAAAAATATAATGAAAATATAATGAACCAACCGAAAATAAGAGCACAGTAAAGGTGGTGCCTCACCACCGCATTCCTTCAGCCGCACTGAAAAGACGTGCCATCACATGCTTAGTCCCCTATATTTCTACCTATCATTCTATGTCCATTTCCATAGTCTGTTCATAGTTGCCAACCATGTTGCCAACATGATCCCCGTACTCTATTGCGCATGCGTCACGCTCCGCAACTGATTAATTGCTTTTTGCGCGCAGTTTAAACTGCTAAAAATATTATTTTTATTACTTAATATAAATTATGGTATTTTAACTAATAGAAACATTTCTTAGACCGATATTAATGAATCTTGATAAAAATAAAAATTAATTAAGTGAATATTGTACAATTTAGTGATTTTTAAGAGCATTTTTAGTGAATTTTTTTGTTCCATTTCCATCGGTTTTTTTTTCAACAACCATTATAAAATAAAAATATTATAAATAATGATATTATTTATAATTTTAATGATGCATTCAAGCGAGATTTGATGAGAAAATAACGAAATCGATATTTTTTCTCGACAACAACAAAAAAAATTGATTCTGTCTTGACAGTAAACGTCCAATCAGAAGAAAGATTGTTTGAATCAAACCAGATCAAACATACATATCATTGATATGGGGTCAAAGTAAAAATGTATTTGAATTAAACAAAATTTGTTTCATTTAAAGAAATTTTACTTAATGTATATAAAGAAATACATTTTTTTTAATTAAATAAAATTTCTTTGAATTAAAAAAACTTTGTTTAATTCAAATAAATTTTTACTTTGACGCCATAACAATGATATGTTTGTTTGATTCAAACAAACTTTTTTCTGAGTGTCACATCAAGACTCTCAAAATTTCGAGCAAGATCGAGACAATCGCGAAAAAGTATTTATTTAAAAAAAAAAGTCTATACTGATTTTGTAAACACTATCATGAATCTGCGAATTTATATGTTTTTTAGATAAATAAATTTAGATAAATTACGATAAAAATTTTATTACAGCAGGTTATAAACCAGTGATGCATAAAAAATATAAGAAATATGGGAATATCAGTGTTTTAAAAATTGATTTTTATCATATTTATTTTTTCGAATTTTTAGTGTCTTTCGGTTCAGATCTTATATTCCTTTTGTTACGAAAAAGAAATTTTACAAAATGAAAATAACCAAGTTGCTTCAAACTAGTATTTAAGTAATGACAGTTTGAAAAACCCTAGCGAAAGTTTCGGATTGAAATTCATTTCGAACCAATCCAAAATTTTCCGATTCCGGAATAATATGTATCCGAATATTCAAACCGAATGAACCCGGTCAATCCGAATGAATCCGAATTTTTCGGAATCATTCGGATTTATTCGGATAGACGGGATTAATTCGGATTAATTCTGATTAATTCAGATTGACCGGATTCATTAGAATTAAAGTTTCGGATCGATTTTGTATGGGCCTCGGATTAAATCGGATTGAAAACTTCCTTCAGAGTAGATCGGATACAAATTCCGGAATGATTTTGGATTGGTTTGGAATGAATTTCAATCCGAAGCTTTGACTAGGGAAGTCAAGAATCTGGCTCGCTTGATCTCGACTTTTCTTCACAATTACTATACAAGACATTCAAAAGTTTCAAGATTTCAAAAATTGTGAAGCGAGAATCAAGAAGTTTATTTTGTTTTGTGCATCACTATATAATTTTTTAATTTCCATTAAAATTTTCCGCTATATACATAAAAATTCCCTGATTTATTTACTTATAATTGGTTATTCTATCGACCGCGCAAAGCGCGAGCATGAGAATATATATTCTCATGCGGACACTCGCGCTTCGCGCTCGATATTTGGTTTAAAAATTATTTAAACCTCGCATTCTGCACTTAAAAAACAAACTACACCTTCTACCAAAAATTATTCAAAGGAAAGTTTAAAGGTCTTCGTAAAAGCAACAATTTTGGTACCTTAACTTTTTTCGTATCTCGCATTATTTCGCTCATTTGAATTTTAGACTTAAAAAAAAAAAAGTTTTAAGACAATTTTTTAGGGCTTTCAAAAAACAAAATTTTTCTTCTCCTTTACTTTTTTTTCTTATCGTACGTTGTTTGACTCAAAATTTGTGACATATGTTAGGAACATAAAAACTTAAACTTTGTGACAATGAACCATAAACATCGCTTGATATATTTTTCGAGAAATATATTTTATTTATGCAATTAGAATATACATATTATGCTTAATATAATAGTCAGTTACTTATGAATCATTTCCTGGTGGCTGGTGTCGTCCTTATGTATGTATGTCTATGATGTTCTGACAAAATTCGGTGTCTTTCTGCTGTGGATACTGTAAAAAAATCATAGTGAAGTATGTTTTGTAGATCATATTCGGGTTATTTATTAGGAACTACTGGATGAAGCCATTCTCCGTCAAGCAATCCAAGAAATAAATTCTCTGCTATACATACGAGTATATGGACGTATATACATATACTCGTTTATACATATATAAAATAATATACATATACGGTCGTCCATATATGTATAGCAGAGAATTTATTTCTTGGATTGCTTGACGGAGAATGGTTTCATCCAGTAGTTCCTAATAAATAACCCGAATATGGTGTACAACATACTTCACTATGTTTTTTTACAGTATCCACAGCAGAAAGACACCGAATTTTGTCAGAACATCATAGAAATACATACATAAGGACGACACCAGCCACCAGGAAATGATTCATAATTCTATTATATTAAACATTGTATATTCTAATTGCATAAATAAAAGATATTTCTCGAAAAAATATATATATAAATATATAAATAAATAAATAAATTTCAAAGTTTTGTAAATCTATAATTAAAAAGCTTTTAAAATCCTTTAAAGTCTTTTTAAGTGTCTTAAAATCCTTTGATACTCCTTGAAATCACTAAAAATCTCTTGAAATTCATTAATAATTTGTGAAACCTTGTACAATTTTTTGAAATTCCTTAAAATGAAATAAAATCCCTAAAATCTCCTACAATATCGGGCAACGCCGGATAATTTACCAGTACGAGTCCGAACGCGCGCTCTAGCGCGCGATGATTCAAATTTTTTTAAATTTCCCGCTTTAGCGCGACGCCTGTATTAACCAATAAGGAATCGGGTTCGGGCTGCAAAGGACAAAAGTCCTCCTCGCGTTGTGCTGAAATGTTAAAAGAAATAGAGGATTCGTTTTATTACTCGAAATGAGAAAACACTCCGATTTACAAGAGAAATCTGAGTTTATTTTCTAGAAGGTTACAAGAGATATTCGCCCACGCAGCAGCGTCCTTCGGATCCTTGACCCTCCACTTAGACTCTTAGAGGGTTGGGCCCTCCTACTCTTTGGTTTCTCCCCTAAATTTTATTTCTAAGACTCTAATACTCTCTGCTAATACTATTCTAAATCCTAGTCTCCTGTTCTTTTATTTCTATTTCCTATGTATTTCTGAATCTTAAAGTTATTTTAAGACGTAGTTTCTTTATTTTATATCATTAACTAAAAGTTATCATAATTAT
>JAUEJJ010006012.1:0-21447 GCA_032164275.1 Synergus coniferae | reverse complement strand
ACTGAGTCGTTGACACGCAACACGGTTTTTATCGATTCCGCCACAGCTTCCGTAGGGACAGAATCGTCGTTTGCACTAATGAGCAGCCTTCCATCTTTGCTTGTGATCACATGTCGTTGTTCGGTGTAAGGGTGCCCCACCAACAAAGGTACCTCCTGCACTTCGTTTGGCACCACATGTCTATCTACCCAGGCACCCACTCCATCGATATTTAAAAATATCTTGAACAATCCGACCGGTTTCACGACTCCCTGTCCATAGCCCACGAGTTGTTCAATATGTCCGGCTGTATATGTCAATCCTATACGCTCAGCATCTGCTTTGCGTATTGCCACCGCACCGCTACCTAAATCCACGTAGCTGGTCAACGGATGTCCATCTAGTAGAGCCTCTTTAAAATATTTTTGGTGTGTGTTCCCAAAAAGGTACATGGCTTTGCGATTATTTGAGGTCGTATTCACGACATTTGATGACCCCGTGTCACTAACTTTTTCGCGATTTTTACCTCAGTCTCGCGCAAAATGTCCTGTTTCTCCGCACTTAAAACATTTTCCGGTTTTTAGCTTCGGACAATCACGTTTAATATGTCTGCTCTCTTTGCACGTATAACAGATTAGCCCCACAGGACCACCTTCTCTTTTTTCGTTTTTCCTGGAATCGTCACTTCTCGTCGGTGGATTGTCTCGAATGAGGAAACTTCCAGCCTTTAGATCCGACAACAGATCGTGAGGCTCACTGTATCGATTCAAACGTCCGAGGAAATCGCGGTACCGGTTGTTATTTAGTCCATTCACAATCCACTCTGTCGTTTCCTCACTACCCATCTTCGCCTCGTTGCAACGGGCCAGTTTCTCGTAAAAATACTCCACGATACTCTGGTTCGGTTTCTTTTTGTAGTTCTGAGCCTCAAGCCGCAGACTCAAAACGTTCTTTTTGCAAGGGAAGTTTTTCTTCAACAACTCTTTCCAAGCTGGCCAGTCTCTTTTATCATCTCTGGCAAGACTGTTCCTCCAACGTCTCGCTACGCCAGTCAGCTTTGCCAGTCCAAAGTGGCGGATCGCGATATCGTCCCATCCATATATCTCTCCGCACTTTTCGACTTTGCTGATCCATTGAACGATGTCAATATTCTCTTTTACCAGGTCGAATTCTGGAAGCAACTCCGAAATATCCCGGAACGACCACTCAATATCGCTTCCATGTGTCTGCGTGTTCTCACCATTCTGAGACATCTTGTTTCGCTCGTCACAATTCCTGTCAACAATCGAACACCGTGCACCAGTCCAACCGGCCACAATCGTCTCACAGACCCTTGAACACTAACAGCAGCACACACTAGCACTAGGTCTTCCGTCTCGAGCTTCGAATTCACCTGCAACCGCGTTCAATACTAAGACTCGCGTAAATTTGACCTGTATCCCACTTCTGAAAAAAACTGTGGGTACTTTTAAGAAATATTAAATTGGTTCAATTAGTCAGGATTTAAATATAAAGGATGTATTTATTTAAGAAAATTACAACTATTGGATACAGGTTTCTATCGGTCTACAATTTACTCGCACCTCTTCGGGTTCAGGTGCTCTTCGAATCAAGGTCAATGATCTTCAGTTACTGACTGACTGTCCTAAGGGACTTTCGGTCGCTCCTTGCCCCTTCCCCTAACTTATGAAAGTGTCTTACATCACCTCTTGCAATCTTCCTAGTTACCTACGTCACTTCGCTAAACGAACACATTCCTAATAACTTGGAAATATTACTACACTAATTTGTTTACCATTTATTGTTTGTACCATATGTCTTTTCTCATCACAGATTTTTCTCAAGGGGCTCCAATACAGCCCTGGGCCTCGAGTTGCCTTAATCCGGCTCTGCAAGCGATGAGCAGTTTCTAAGCTTATCCGAACCATCATACGAATTGGAATGCAATTTTCAGATTCTATACATGTGAATTCATCAACGACACAAACGTATGAATCGCAATCGATTTCATCGGAAGAGTCCAAGCAGTCAGTTTGTTTGTTACATACAAGAGATTTATGTATGTATTTACTGCGATCGCACGTCTTGATTTTACAATTTTCCTTATCTGATCCATCGAAACAATCAAACCTGGAATTACAGTGGTTTTTCATAACAATGCACTGGTTACTTTTATACTGAAACTTCGTGGGCAGACAGTGAATATTCACATCGCAAATTATTTCATTCTCTCCATCTGGGCAATGTACTTTTTCCGTCACGTCTGCAAGATTAAATGAATTACTTGTTATATTATATACTGAACTTAATAAGTAATATATATCCAAATATTGCAAAAAAGTTACTGCAAATTGATATATTGTCATTATTTCTTTACTGCAATGACGTATACAAACCATTTTCAGAAATATTTTCAATATGACCTCTGCCTTCATCATTCTTCATATCCTGGGTCCACGTAAGACAAGGTATATTTTGTGAGCGTCCAATTTTGATAATCCTATAATACTATATCCTCTCTTGCAATATAGTATTCTTTATTCCTGTCTTGAAAGACCACGTCCTTTATCCTAAATTAAAAAAAAAAGAAATTATAATTTGAAATGTTTATATAGAAGTCAAAAAAATGAGGAAAAAAAAGAGATCAGAGGTAAAATAAGAAAGAAAAATAAAAATACCCATTTTCTGGCACGAGTGTAATTTCACGAAGTTGATGCTGAAATTGAATTTCGAATTTTACAGTAGACTCTGATAGAATCACATTCTGTTAGACTAAAACAAAGTGTTTTTAATGTAGTCAAAATCCATTCCTCCCATATATTGATTCTGGATTGACAGAATGTTCCTCACCTCTCCGGTGTGAGGATTTAAACTAAACAAAAAATTTGTTAGTTGATCGACTGCAAATACAGTGTCTGAAACATAAAACAAAAATTTTTATAACAAATGTAGCTTCTTATAGACTGTATTCCAAAAAATATTCCCAACTTTCTTTATATTGTTACTTAGAAAAATAATATATTGTTTCTTATGTTTGAAATTCGGCAGTATAGAATTGAGAAATTTTGAAAGTTACCTGTACTGGAATTATAAGCAAGGGCCGTGAAATGGTTAAAAGTACACGAAAAAAAAAAGTTCATTAAATTTTACAGAATTAGTCCTATAGTAAAGGATCAGTGCGAACCTAGAACAGATTTTTTAAATTTTGTATAACTTTCAGTATTTAATGTAGAACAGTTTTGGAATAACTCTAGAAAAGTTCTGTAAACTTTAGATCGAAGTCTGATTTAAAAAAGTTCTATAAAATATATAGAGTTCATGAAAAAATGCGGCGAATAATAAAAATTTTCATAGCGTGCGTTTTCAAATAGTGTAGTGACTATGTGTGTAATATGTAGTATCTTAAACATGTGAAAAAATATTAGAGTGTAATAATAATAATAATACAAAATATTTATTTTTTCGAGACCTCTCCGATATAGATTTTATATTAGCTGGAGTTTTAGATTTTCTAGAACTGTTCTACGTTTTTCGTAGAATAGTTCAACGTAATTTAAAACCCAGAAGATTTTAACTTTTAATTGTTTTAATAAACTACCCGCCGTATCCTCTACTATAGAACTAGTTCTAGAAAATTTAATGAGCTTTTTTTTCCGTGTATATAATTTATAATAATTAAGAAGCAAAAATTGCAAATAATATACCTTTGCAAGTATACCAGTCGTAATTTAAATCTTGATCTAGTGTACAATGATTGATATAGCATTTAAAAGTTGAATCAACTTGATAGAATTAAGACATTTATATTGAGATTGCATAGAGAAACGAATCGACTTGATAGAATTAAGACATTTATATTGAGATAGCATAAAGAAACGAATCGACTTGATAATATTAAGATATGAATAGTATAAGAATATGAACTGCACGTAAAATAGATTTAATATTAATTATTCCAAGAATTTAAATGTAAACTTATTCAGGAAAAGAGGTTATTATAATCTAACTTTTACTATGTAATAAATTGCTAAATTAACCGAAGTTTAAATAATGAGAGAACGTGAAGGAATATGTAACTCAGGAAATAAGAACTAACTAATAAAAATCTGTTTAACCAAATGAAAAGAGTGAGTGTGAGAAAGTAGAAATGAAAGCGTTTAAAGTATAAAGTAATAAGAGAATTTCAAAGGAATTATTCAAGGAGCCTAGTAGATTTGTAAATTAAAAGTAGATTTATAGGGACGTTTTTATAGTGCTAAGAGAAAAGAATAGTTTATAAGAAAATAATAAATTATAAGTTTTGACACCATGTTTGGAAATGAGACGAGAGATTGCACGAATTTGTTATCAGAAAACTGTCGCGGGACCAAGCTCGGCGCCAGTCGAGCCGGGTCGTAAAATAATTCCTAGAACAGGGCTTAGGTCACTTTTTGGTGACACGTGCAGTTTAGGGACTCAATTCTATTGGACTAACAGCTATTAATTAACTAGAGTAGGGCTGCGCGATGGATGCGCGAGTCCCTCAGGAGCTCACATCGATCGAGAAGTTCGATCAGATTTCGATCCGCTTCGAACGCAGAAACTTTGTCTCTCGTCGTGAATAATTATCTCTAATCGGACTTAGAATATTTTTGAGTGACTTTTGTAGATCTTTGATTTTGACTTGCTACCTAATGAACATTTATTAGAATAAATTCATATTCTTTATAATTCAAGAAATTCATTCGCATTTAATTTATTTTATATAATTGATTTCCCAAATAAATTCCGTTTATTTCGCATAAGAAGGACATCAGTGGGACTTTATCAAATCCTAGAAATCGGCGGACCGACTTTTCAGTCTTGTGGAAAGAACCCAGCCAAGGATTTAATTAATTTGATAATTCATTTAATTCTTAAACTCAAAATTTAAGTTAATAAATCATTTTAATTAAAATTTGCCGCCTAAACCTTTGAGATTAGTGACAGCTGAAGCGCAACTGCACCATCAGACGGGATTACCAGGTACTACCAAGTGGGGGTCGTATATTTTATACAGCCATCTTTGAAAGAGTCGGATAGGGCTGAGTAAAACAAAGCAGCTAGGCAGCTTCGAAAATCACTGTCGGGAAAATTGTTGGAAAGAGCACTCTCTTTCCAACTCTTAGTGATGCTCCGCGCTTCTATAAGTAGCTTCAGTTAGGCGGCCATTTTGACTGAGCTTGTCGTTTATTGGCTGGAAGATACATAAAAGATTGTTGCAGGTCTTAATTGGCGCGAAATATGGAAAATTACAAGATGATTTCTCGCCGGTTTACCAACTTAATATATGAGATTATATTGTTTGATGACTGAAACGAAGTCTTTCCTCTCCGACAATACTTTAAATTAATGTTTTTCAGGCTCACTAGGCAATAATATAGTTCTTGCACACAAAAGACAATTAATTCAAATCATATGGTAGTATTTCGTGCCTGGGCTACAGAGGTCTCACTATCTATGCTGGAGATTGACAACGAATCCTTCTCAAGCCATGATGACGCATCGCCCAACGCAAGAAGGATCACCTTAGTTGGCAGCATTTAACATAAATGGAGGTTGGCGGCAATATTTAAAATCAATCCTTCTCATCAAGTAACGACGTTCCAACGCACAACGCAAGATGAAGCAGCGAGACAAAATAGAGTTGGAGAAAATATTTTAAATCCTTGAGTAGAAAACGGCATCAAACGAATTCCTTGGATGTCTCCTTAGATGTCGATGATCCTTTATTTTCCAGTTGATGTTGATCTCTGAGAAAATAACACAAAGAAAAAGAAAACGAAGCAACCTTAAATATAAATAATAAGATACAAAAATAATGAGTCACGGAGTGTCTGTGTTCCTAGAAGTGCCATATTTATTTATTTACAATAAATCGCGACTATTGTGTGGTGCAAAAATTGCAACATCACATTATAATATTTTTATACTAATGTTTTTTATTCCATAAATACACATTACAAGAAGTTAAAGTAATTTTTATATCGAAAAATAGGGATAAATAGTCGAGTGACAGCCAATTTCGCAGAGGTCGAAAAAGGTGGTTGCGGTGTGACAAGCTTCTCAAGATCAGATCATCTAAAATGAGAAATCCGGTGGAATTATGTAATCAGAAATCTATTTTCTCTTGTCCATGAACGAATAATTTTAATAATATTTTAATCCTTTACAAAATGACGAATGTTTCAAACAAGTCATTGTTTTCGCGAAAAGAAATCAGTCATTATTCGACTATAAAATAGAAAATAATATGCTAAATCTAATAAAATCTGAAATTCTGAAGGTATCCGTCTCACACTGACCTGAAAATGTTGTTTCCAAAAATCAGGAATAACATTTCAGACCACAAGTTGGAAACACGAGACGAAAGCGCGTACCACGCGGCGCAAGAACCGAAGGCGAGTGCCGCCCATGGTACGAACTGAAATCGAGTGTTTCCAACTTCCCAACCTTCATGGATGTTCGCTTTTTTGTACAAACACTTCGTTTTTGCGCACTAAAACGTGTACTGAAACCAAACGAAACTGACATAATTTTCACCTGACAAATAAAACTAAATTTTCTCTCGTCAGGTGGCGCGTTGGTAGTGCTCAATAGGTGACTAAAGAATTTAAAAAGTAACTATCGTGTTAAAAAAGTGTGCAAGAAAGGTAACTAGGTGCCAAAAAGGGAACTATATTTGATTCACGCATGCGCAGTACTTTTTTATCATGCCTTACTGTAGAATATAAGTTGGTACTTTTATTTAATGTGTGTAGCCGTTGACTAATTAGTCTAGCCCAATTGCTAATATTACATTGGCGACGAGGATAAACTTTTAGGTGAACTCGTTGAAACTGAGAAAGGTTAAATTCGTTAAAAAAAAAAAAAAAAGGGAAAAAGGGCCAACACGGTAGAGAAAGTCTCGACCACGCCCAGATTGAGGTTATAGGTACTTGCAAAAGTTGAAACGGTGGACGACCACATTCGGATTAGATTCGTGAAACAGAAGGTGTAAGATGTCAAACGTAAGAGATATTGACAAATTCTCAGTCCACGAAGAATCTCGAAACATCGGGCAAAAATGGAAGCGATGGCTTCGTTCGTTTGAAATATATTTAGAAGCTGGAAACATTGTGAATGCGGCTCGAAAGAGGACGCAACTTTTGCATTTATCAGGACCAGAGGTACAAGATGTCGACGAAGCGCTGCCAGATCCGGAAGGGGAAGGTGACGTATACGTGAAAAGAAAAAGGAAACTCTCGGACTATTTCGTGCCGCAATCAAACGAACCGTACGAAAGACACGTGTTGTATATTGTTTCTGGTGCAGGCTGTAACATCATTGATAAATAAACATGGGAACGACTCAAGATGAAAAAAGTTCAGTGTAAGTCTTATCTCAAAATAAAAGTGTTTTTGTTTATGCAGAGAAGACAACACCGTTGGACACTTTATGAGCGTTCGCAACGGAACTAAAAATTGAATCAGGTATTTCTCTAGACGAAAGTAGGTTGGAAACCTACTTTTGGGACGAAATGCTGCTATTTTCAATTAGGAGTTCTAAAGATAGGACTAAATATCAATGAGATTCAACCTGACAGAAAAGTGGTCGAAGATTTCACAGACCTTTTTCATGGACTGGGAAAATTTAAGGATTTTAAACTAAAGATTCCAATTAAGCCAGATCTGGCACAACCCTTGCGTCGAGTGGCATTCAACCTCAGGGAGCCTCTAGAAAAGTTGTTGGATTATTGTGAAAAAGAAGACATTATTGAAAAGGTGAATAGTCCAATACCATGGGTATCACCGGTACATATGCAACCAAAGAAAAACCATGAGTGGAGATTATGTGTCGATATGCGACAAGCCAACCAGGCGATTGATCGTGAAAGATTTCCCATTCCGACGATAGAGGAAGTGCTTCAAGATTTAAATGGAAGTCAAAAGTATAGCAAACTAGATTTTTTATGGGGGTATCGTCAAATAGAACTTGAAGAAGATTCTCGAGTGATCACGATATTTTGTACGCATAAAGGTCTTTTTCGTTACAAGCGATTGTTTTTTGGAGTAAACTGTGCTCCAGAAATGTTTCATAAAATTATCTCCCAGATTTTTCAAAATTGTGAAGGTGTCTGCTCTGACTTAGATGACATCATTATTCATGGTAGCAGCGTAGAAGAACACGACATAAGATTGAGAAAAGCTTTGGAGAAATTACGCGAGAAAGGCCTGACCTTGAACCGAAAAAATGTGAGTTTGACTTGGAAGAAATCACTTTCCTTGGGTTTCATATTTCAGAAAACGGAATCAAACCAACAGACGGTAGATGTCGAGAACTCCTAGAGTTTCGAGAACCTGAGAGTGTAACAGAAATCAAAAGTTTTCTGGGACTGGTCCAGTTTTCGGCAAGGTTCATACCTGACCTGGCAACACTTTCCGAGCCTCTGCGAAGACTGACTCGATATGGAGTACCCTGTTGCTGGGAAATGGAACAAAAGGTGTCATTTGAGAACCTGAAACGAAAAGTAGCAGACGCTGTAGCACTAGCATTCTTCACCAAAGGAGGAAGGAGTCCCCTGAGTAATCAGGTATGCTAGTAAGGCACTCTAAGATATGGAAAAAAGATATTGGCAAACAGAAAAGGAAGCCTTGGCCTTAGTTTGGGCATGCGAGAAGTTTCAAATCTACTTACTGGGGATAGAATTTGACTTAGTCACCAATCATAAACCTTTGGAGGTCATTTTCGGACCACGTTCTAAACCGTCTGCAAGAATAGAACGATAGGTCTTAAGAATGCAACCTTTTCATTACAGAGTTATATATAAACCAGGAAAATCGAATATAACAGATCCACTTTCCAGACTGTTGAACGTCGCAAAAGCGGACACTTCAGCGGTGGATGATACAGAAGAAGTGATCTACAAACTGGTGGTGGAAACAATACCAGTAGCAATGACTTGGCAAGAGGTTGAACTCGAAACAGAAAAGGACGAAGAACTTCAAAAGTTAAAGAGGAGTTTACAGACGAACTCGTGGACAAAAGAACACAAACAATACGAGATAATTAAAAACGAATTTTGTGTTTTCGAAGGAATCATGCTCCGCGGATCCAGAATTGTTTTGCCCAGAAGTCTTCAGATACGAGCATTGGAACTTGCCCACGAAGGACATATCGGAATCATTGGAATGAAACAAAGGCTTCGAACTAGGGTGTGGTGGAGATTCATCGACAAGCACGTAGAGTCCTGGTGCAAATCGTGTCATGGGTGCCAGCTGGTCCAATTACCGGATCGTCCAGAACCAATGACGCGAACAGAACTTCCTACTAAACCCTGGGAATTTATTGGTATGGATTTCCAGGGACCCCTGCCGTCAGAGCACAATCTATTAGTGACCGTCGATTACTACAGTCGTTTTTACGAAATCGACGTCATGACGACAATCGCAGCGGAAAAACTGATAGAGAAATCCAAGGTCATTTTTGCTAGGTATGGACCTCCAGATACTCCAGATACTCCAAATCATGGTAGATCGTTCATTGATGACGGATTCAACAAGTTCCTGAATAATATCGGTGTTAGGCACTGTTTAAAGAAAGGTCTAAATTCTCAATTTAATTTAAATTATAAATGATTCATCGCGTGTGTCTGTATGTATGACGAATGAGTGTTAGTGCGATGTGTCATTGCTCATTGTAAAGCTCAGTGTGCGAGCAACCGAGAGCCACGAAGGATCTCTAGAATAAGTGCTTCCATTAAATTGAATATTTCAGAATCAGTGACTCTTTCTTGACTTTAAAACCCTGAAGTTATTATCTACTAAAATTATTAACTATTTTTTATTTTTTTTTTTATTCAATTTTACTCACTACTGAAAGGTTATAATTTTTCAAATACAGTCCACTAAAAGGTCCAATAACTTTAACAGGCACAGATACTCAACACCCTTCTGGCCTCAAGCAAACGGTGAGGTATAAAGTTTTTTAGTATATGTAATTCTTTGATAGTGTTAACTTATCATATTTTGTTTTTTTTTTTAAAGGAGAGGTTGTAGGATATAAGTTGGCTATCTGAATAAAGTGTACTTTTATTTAATGTGTGTAGCCGTTGGCTAATTAGTCTCCCAATTGCTAATATTACACTTACTAAAATATGTCAGTTTCGGTACACTTTTTAGTACGCAAAGATGAACTTTTTGTGCATGTGTTATTATATAAAAAGTATATTTATGATATAAAATAAAAAATTGGTATAAAATTATTAAAACCTAACAATAAAATAGTTAGTAAAAATTGCCTTTTGTGTAACCTTGTAAAAAAGTCGTGTATCTCCTAAAGTTATGCTCTGATTTCAATAATATTTAAAGACAATATTTTTGAAACTTATTACTTTTAGACAATCTGTTTTTGCTCATGCAGTAATTATGACGAGTAAGGTCACTTGCATAATCTAACGAATAAAAACACTGACGAAAACTTGTGGTTGATATGTATACATTAGAAATATATATATATATATATATATGTATATATTTTTTGAATTGTTTCTGCCCATGCAGCGATTTTCATAGTTCAGCTGTTCGAAAGGCAGTGTACGGTTTTGGTATAATCAAGTCTGAGACTCTTACAGCTACTGTTCATTTCCGATCCTTGGAGAAAATTAACGAATCTGAGGAAAAACCCCCGAAGTTGAGACCCATGGGTCATGGTGCAGGATGAGTGTAATAAAAAAAGGTAGAAGAAAGGTAAAGAGGTTTAGGACCTTGAAAGTACATACATCTGATTACAAGAAGGGTCATCGTAAAATCGGATCGTGCCTTCGGATAGTTTAGGCAGCTTACTGCATTAAAGGCATAAACTAAAAGATTTGAGAAATTCTGTTTCTAGTAAGCACCTTGGTACTTAATATAATTTTTACGAGTTGACGCAGATGTTTCTAAATGTCCTTCTAAATTATTGAACCTTATGTTTTTAAGAAATGTAAATTGTTCCGACGAAACACAATCTAATCAGAGAAAATTTGATTTTTTGAAATTTACAACTGTCTTAAGGACATTGCCATTACGATTATTCAATTCATCCTAATTTCTATAGGTGATATTTCACGCAGCTGAGCAGTTAAAACAACTACAAGGAGAAGGAGAACCTGGCGAATATAAACCAGTTATTTTAATTTCTTCAAGTCCCAGCCCTCCGGGATTAACAACGTGGCAGATTGTTAGTAGAAATGGTGACAACGTTGAATTGATAACAGTTACTCAAGAATCGTCCACATCGGATATAAATTCCGAGGACGTCGCAGTAGAGCTTCAAAATCAATTTAAAGTTGAGAATACGTCCGAAATATCCTATAGTACTATTGATGTTCAAGCTACTATTGAGCCTTCCACAATATTAGATTTATTGCCAAGTAATAACAACAGGACATCTTCAGATTCAATACTTGATAAGACAAGAAAAAGTGAAGGAAATTATATAATTGTTAAGCAGGAAAATATAAAAGACGAAGAAGAAGAAATGAGGTAAGATTTAAAAGTACAGTATCAGAAATTTCACATTCAAGCACGGAAAAAAATTTGATAGAGTAATTGTACTAGCTCTAGTAAGATGGCACTACTATACTAAAGCGTGGATGGAGAGCAATTCTATATTAATACCTAATTTATATTCTCTTTCGACGTGTATTTACTGGCATACGATCATTAATTGTAATTCTCTCCCTCTCCTCTCAAGAGGGGAGAATGAAAGGTATAATTTAGATATCTCCTCTCACAAATTCGAGTCTACGGTGTTTAGGAGAGTGACAAGCAACCGCGACCCCATCTTGAATCCACGCTTGCTCACGATAGGGGTTAGCATCCTTGCTGGGAGTAAACGGATTGAAACTTTATCCGCTTTAACCCGTCATCTATCCATAATTATCCATTTGAATACTTTTTTAATACTCGGCGATCCGTTTGTATCCCTTGGCTATCCATCTATCCGTTTGGATCATAATCTTATCCGGTGTAACAATAAGTTTTAATCCTTCTGTATCCGCTTTTATGTATGACTATCCGTTTTTATCCCGTGACTCAATCCTTATCTATCCTCGAACTACATAGATTTGATCCTGTCACCTATCACGGATTAAAAAATTACCCGTTTGAATCATTACTTATCCTCTTTACTCCGTTTTTCAAAAAATATATTGCCTATCCGTTTCAATCCATTATTTTTTATCATTCAACCTATCCTTTTCTATCCGCGACTTAAAATTTCTTCTTAACTATCACGGATTAAATACTTATCCGTTTGAATCATTACTTATTCTCTTCAATCCTTTCTAAAAAAATGTATTCTCTATCAGTTCTAATCCATTATTCTCTATCCACAACCCTGTCCTTGTCTATCCGCAACATACTTTCACAGTTCTTAATTGTTACCTTTGACGGATAGAATACTTATCCATGCCAATCATTACTTATCCTCTTTAATCCATCTCCACAAAACATATTGCCTACCCATTTCAATTTCATATCCGAAACCTACTTTGAAATTTCTTAATTATCACGGATTAAAATTGTATCCGTTCAAATCATTACTTATCCTCTTCAATCCTTTCTAAAAAAACGTATTCTTTATCCGTTCTAGTCCATGATTCTCTATCCAAAATATATTTCCTATCCGTTTCAATCTATAATTTTCTATCCGTCAACCTGTCTTTTTCTATCCGCGGCCTACTTAAACTGTCCATGTTCTCAAGCACGGATATGATACTTATTATCCTTGCCAGTCAATATTTATTCCCATATGAATCTTCTCCACAGAAAGAATTATCTATCCGTTTTATTTTATAATTTTCTATCCATAAGGATAGAAATAAAAGTAAAAAATATAAAATATAAAAATAGCGATAAAAATCAAAGTAGTTCGCGGTGAGACAAAGATTGAAGGGGATAAGTATTTATTGTGACGGATACCTTTTCAATCCGTGATAGGTGAGATAAAATCGAAGTAGGCCGCGGATAGACAAAGATAGAGTGACGGAGAGAAAATTATGGATAGAAACGGATAGGCAATTCTTCCCGTGGAGAAAGTATTAAAGAAGATAAGTAATGATTGGGACAGATAAGTATTCTATCCGTGATAGTTAACAAGGAATGTTAAAATAGGTTGCGGATAGAGAAGGATAAGGTGACGGATAAAAAATTATGGAGTGGAACGGATATGCAATATGTTTTGTGGAGAACGGGTTAAAAAGGATAAATAATAATGATTGGCAATGTCACCACAAATTCCGCGAGATGGCGCCCCACATTCTCTCCCGCAAATGACCCAACCTAGTGCGGAGATATATTCTAGCGCGTTCGTTCTCAAGCGGCATCCAGCCCCGGATCAACTGCAGCGCAGTGATGCTTCTTTCGTGGCGACTCTCCAGCGGTGCTTCTCCGTGAGCTATCTTCAGTTAATTTGCATGGTATATTTATGCAGTATAAAGGGAATACGTTGCACGCTGCTCCAGGCTGTCGTATTCTCCCTTTTTATACATTTTTTGTAAGGCGGATAGACATGGATAGAGTATTACTAGTTGAAAACTGATTTTCTGATATTATAGTATATTTTTACTTAAAGACAGATTTAAACGGATAAATATGGATAGATAATTCTTCGTTATATTATGAAGGATACATAAGGATAGAATATTTTTCGATGAAGATGAATTAAAACGGATAAATTGGATACCATCTCACGGATAGATAATGATAAAGAAGTTCGAATTGTAATGGATAGGGGCGGATTATGTTTCACTTCACGTATTGAAAATGATTCAAACGGATAAAGATTTAAAAATCTAATAAAGGATAGAATATGATTGAAAAGGATACAAAGTGCTCATTAAAACGGATAAAAAATTTCTATCCGTTTGAATCCGCTAATTCCTATCCGTTTAAATCCGTTTACTTCCAGCAGGGATGTTACACAGTGGTGATCGGTGAAAACCGGTTTTTTCATTTTTTAACTGAATACAAATAGTATAAAAGATAGGTATTGTAACATACTACTTCATACACGTACAACCATCTATAAATTACTAAATTCACAAGGGGACTTCTAGGTCACGTCATTTTAGTTTTTGCACGTTCGATTCTCGCTGCCTGCACTTTTTTTTACAATGCAAAACTGTTTATTTATCCATTCCTTAATAATTATTAAAAGTATAATTTTCAAATTATTATTTAATCTTTTTTTAAAATAACATCTCTATTTTGCCTCTTTATTATTTCTTGCTAACAAAGTTGTATATTTTCTTTTAAATTATTAATTCTTTAATTTTTTTTAAAATTTATATTATTAATGAATAATTTAAAAGAAAATACACAACTTTGTCAGCGAGAAATAATATAGAGTCAAAGTAGAGATTTTATTTTAAAAAAAGATTCAATAATCATTTAAAAATTATAATTTTAATAATTATTATTAAGGAATGAATATATAGTGGACTAGTGGAGTATCGGCAAAAACTAAAATAACGTGACCTAAAATGACGTCAGTAAATTCAATTCGAACTACAAGTTAAGTTTGGAATCAATTCTTATGGCTCGTGGAGCAACAGAAAAAAAATGTGAATAAACACAAAAAAATTGTGAAATTTGTGGAATACCTCTAATCTGTCTACTTATTTGCCTCTAGTCCACCATTTTGTTTATTCATTTCAGAATCCCCTTCTTGAGACCGCCAAAATGTACGGATTATGTTTCGTTTAGCCGGGGAAGGTTTCTTGATAGCAGGAAGGAGACTAACTCTGTTTTGCGTAAAAAATTTGATTGATAAATCGCGTTTGTTTAGTGGAAGCAATGCGATCGAAGTTTGGTCGGTAATAGAATGCAGTGTTTCCTCCAATAGAAACTCTCGAAGCATTTTTGTAAATATGTAACTCGAGACGACGATTTATCAAACTAATATTTTTACGCGATTTTCTTAAGTGCTCGGGTTTTGAAGTGCATAATAGGACTTTTAAAACTTCATACAGTGAGGGAATCACCCCCTGAGTGCACTATCGTGCCCCCCGAGATAAGTATTGCGCACCTGCAATCCTCTCGCCTGCATCTCTGATGGCAGCTTCTCGGTATTTTTCGCCGGATAATTTCGCGGCAGCCAGGGAAAGCGTCTTGGATATTGAAAGCTTCTTCCTGAAAGGACAGCGCAACAATGTTTTATCAAGGGAAAAAATTAATGGTTTCCTTATCATTAGGGAGGTAAAAAGGGAGTACCACGGTTATGATGGTCATAATGAAAATATTACAACCCTTTCTAGTAGGTCAGTTTTAATTTTTTACAAGACTTGTAAGACTAAGTAGAAGGGAGGGAACGCATAGGAATAAATACCAGACCAATTTGCAGTGAATGCGTCAACAGTTTCTGAGTCCGGATCTCTATGCCAAGAAAGATTACCTTTGACATTTTGCATTGACCTTGATGCAAAAAGGTCTATGTCGAATTGTCCAAACCTCGCTACCATTTCTTCGAATGTCCAGTTCGCTAGTTCCCACTCCGTTTCCTGGAGTAAAATTCATGACAGCTCGTCCGCCTCTTTATTTTCTTTTGACTTTAGATACGATGCGAAGAACCATATCATGTTCTTTTTGCACCATTGCCACCGGTCTCTGCTAATTAAAGTCATTTATGGCATTTTAGGCCATAAAGGGCTGCTTTTAATTCTAAATGGTTTATGTTAGATTCTTGTTCTTTCTCATCCCACCAGTCATGTGCTTCTTTACCCTCGCAAAACGCACCCCATCCTGAACGAGAAGCATCTGAAAAAATTACTTTCAAGTAAGCGTGTTTTCGAATTGGGTTGATTCTACATTTTGAATCCACCATTACAGATCTTCCTTAAATTCAGGTGAGAGAGTCATGCTTGCTTTGAAGTTTTTGTCCGATTCCTGTAGAGCGAGGTACTTTACTCGTTTAAGTCTTTTTGTGTAGAGCCACTCATAGCTTATTGCAGGGCAAACTGTTACCAGAGTCCCGATGAACTGAGCTAATTCCCTTATTTTACACCTATCCCTATTTAAAAATTGTTTTGCTAAGTTAAGAATCGATTTTCTTTTCTTCTCAGGGAGTTCAATGCAGAAGGACTCACTAGTTTAAATCCAAGAAATTTGCACTTTTTCGAAGGGGCTAAGTCACTTTTATGCAGATTGATTATGAATCCAAAACATTCGATCAATTCAATCATAATCGTAATGCCTTTTGTGCATTGTTTTCCTGAGTTAGAGAGAATGAATATGTCTTTTAAATAAATTACCAGGATTATTCCCTTTTTTTTTGAGCTTTTGGGCAACCGGCTTCATAAGTTTTGTGAAGGTATAGGGAGCTGTACACAAACCGAATGGCATGCATGTGAACTCATAGTTTATTCCATCAATGGACAAACGAAAAAATTTCCAGTGATATTTAGAAATCGGAATTAAGAGGTAAGCGTCTGTTAAATCAATTGAAACAAGGTAGCAATTAACTGACATTAGTCTCAATGCTGTTCTTACATTCTCCATTTTGAAATGCGGAGGATTTATGAATTTATTAAACTGTTTTAGGTTCAGAATGAACCTGTCGTCTCCGTTGGACTTTTTCCTTAGGAAGTAAGGGGAATGAATGCCTAATATGGCGTTCGATTAAAGTACAGCTTATAATCTTTGACGGTTCTCAAGGTAGATTGGTCTGGCGTTAATTTTTTCCAGAAATAAGAGAAGTGTTGTAACCTTTCTCCAACTGTGCTTACCTTTAATATTTCTTCGTTTTTTGATTCCGATATGGCGACAGCGCTCCATTCGTGAGACCCGAGGAGTTCTTCTTGAGAGTGCCCTTCTGGTTTAAATTGCTGGACCTGAATGTTGAGGCAGATATGTTATATCCTGCAGACATCCTAGTGTCCTTTCTTAATGTCTGCTTAATGATATCTTTGCCCACTTTCTCTACCTTTTTTGCTGTTTTATACCATTCGAAGAATTTTTCTCCAAATAGCGAACATTAATTTCATAGTTATCTTAAGTTCTAGACCTGAGGGAGTGAATGATAAAACACATATTACCAACAAACAGCAATTTATTCAAAATAAAAATAAGAAATGTGCAAACGCGTCGCGCGGAATGACTCGATATAAACTAATTTAGTTCATCGCAACCGCGCGCATTACAAAATAATGATTTATCCAGAAGAAAACAATAAATTGCAAATTCATAGATGATAATTACAATCATAAGCTAAATTGAATTGCTCATTCCAAATTATTCTTGTTGGTAAAATTCTACTCAAGTTTTACAAAAAAGATTATCCTCACTGAATAAATACAGTCTATTCAAAATTTCGAAACAACATTTACTGTACGCAATTTTACCGTGATATTATCTACAATGCACAAAATATCGGCAAACACAACGTGTAAATTTTAAATCCTTAGTGCGTCTTTTCAATATCCATTTATTAAGACGACATCGGATTTTACAAAGTTTAGCTATCTTGCGGGTCGCAATAAGTTAATTTTAATAATTCGTAACTCCGAATATAGCGCGAGATTACGAAGAAAAACACAAATTTCCTAAGTCCGAAATTCTAACTTTCGAGACCAGATTTAAGAGAGCGAATATTTCTAAGTCCGAAATATTATTTGCAAGAGAAAGTTCAGTCGAATAGATATTTCTAAGTCCGAGATATCGATCGCGTGACAAAGTTTAACCGAGAAAATATTTCTAAGTCCGAGAATTGCGAATTCAAAAATACAAAGTAACTACTCGCAGTAGAAAATCAAATTACGATATTAAACGTGCTACCTCCGCGCACAGTGCTCCTCAAGCACCGATAGATTCGAATAAAATGGATCTAAAAACTGTTACGTCAGGTTTTTAGATACCCATCCATAGTTCCTAAAACCACTTAAAGTGAAATACCAGCTGATCCCCTTTTCGAGAAATCTCAAAATTACATATTAAACCCCGATTCTGTTTCAAAATGCCTCCTGATGTACGTTCTCATGAAGAAAACCGCAAGAAAGTATGTGCACCTTGCGGTAAGAAGATTGTTTTTGGAAAGGTTAAACTAGAGAAGTTTCTCATAAACGAAAATGTTGAGAATTTAATAAAAAAAGTTTCGAACAAAAATTTTAATTCAAGTGATGAAAAGTTTCCATCAAGTATTATATTTGTAGAACATGCTATCTGACTCTTCTCGATCATTATAAAGGTATTTTCAAAAGGCCCATACAAACGATGCCAAATTATGAAAACTTGCAGGTAAGAAAAGTGACTCGTACAATGGCGAGCATAATATGCAGTTGTTACGTTTGCTTAACAGCAAGACACAAAGGTCACTTAAAAATAGAAAACGGTCGAGGACGTAAAAGAAAGTTGGAAACTCAAATTGATGTTTTCAATGGACCTCATGGATCTGCAAATATCGATAAGAAACCTTCAACATCAGTCAATGAAAGCTTCAGCAATGTTCTTCAACTTTGTAAAAGTTGCTTTCAGGAAGCAGGAAAAGGCAAAACACATAGTTGTAATAACGCTCAAGGAAATTTAATAAAAGTTATTGAAAAACTCCCTGAAAAGCAACAAGATCAAGTTGTAACCACCCTATTGAAGAAAAAGGAAAGCTAGCAAAGCAACCGCAATGTTGAACTAATATTGAGCACTAAAGACACAGGTTCAAGAATTCTTCTAAATCCGAAGAAAAAAAGAAGCTATCTTTTTTCAGTAGAAAATTTGGATAATTTTCAGATTAATACTTGTGCCTCAGCTAATAACATGAAGCAATTACCCAATTTTCTGAGATGTATTATAATGTTGGAAAAAAATCTGTTCCAACATATTATAGAGAACATGTTTCGGCGAAATCAAGGACATTGGAAAGTACATACAAACATGATATATATGAATTTGAATGCAATGATGGTGGTGCAATCGTGAAAAAAGAAAGGCCTGTTGTTTGAGCAGATGCTGAAGAAATCGTTGAAGCTTTAATAAAGGAACGGAATACCATATTATTGGAAATATCCTTATTAAAGTTATGGCTGATGGTGGTCAAGGCTTTTTCAAAATATCCATGTCCATATTTCCCGAAGACTATTTACCTGAATTTATTTGAATTATTTATTTATTTGAATTAGATAATGGCCGTAATTCAGATGAACAAGAAAATGTTGATGTGTCAATAAAGAGAAGAATATTATATTCTGAGGGTGAAAATGTTGTCAAAAAAGTCTGCTCATAACAGGTCGCGTTTCGCGCTCCGTGTTGCACGCTTGCGCCCTACGAGACGCTTGCGCCCTTCCGGACGCTATCGTTTTAATTATTTTTGTTTTAAATGAAGAGAACTCATTTACTTAAATTTCTGTCGACCTTAAGCAACACATTCTCATCAGGACACTTGCGCGATTTGTTCATAGCGCTTCGTGCTCTGGAATATTTTATCGTCAAGCATCGATATTATTTATATTAATTGTGTAATATTTTCTCATATCTCACGTTGTTTGGTGGGAAAATTTTATTTTTTACTTTTTGAAAACAATTTTCACGATAAAAACGAAAAATACTTACTTTATCAAAAAATGATCAAAGGAAGATTTGTAGATCTTTTAAAGACCATTAATTATGCTTCTTATCATTTTTTCTGTATCTCGCGTTATTTGGCTCCAAATTCAAAAAATTTTTTGTCATTCGTGTAGAGTGTTCAAAAAGAAACATTTTTCATCTCTCATAAGTCTGACAATTATTTTAGGAACTTGACCTTTATTTTAGGATACTAAAAGAGTATACCAACCCAAGTGGGAATTTACAATTGGCGGAGTACGGTGCCACTGGTACGGTACCACCTAGGGTGGAAATTAACAACTGGCACAGTGCTGCGCCAGTCGAGGCGCCAGTGGTACCCCAGGATTTCGACAAAAAAATCTTTTATATTATTATTATACGATTATAATTATAATACTCTGTATTTGTTAATTATTTACTATTATACAAACATTCGCTGCCTTATTTTTATAATCGCACATTATTAAAAATTTTTATTCGCCGCGAAATTCGAACCCCAATCTTCTCATTAAATTCCTAATTCCTAATGCCTAAAGCATCGCGGCTAACGTAACTTGAAATATGAAAACCAAAATCTAAAATATAAGCTGCACCTGCAGGGCCGCATGATAAAATGTTTGTAACCAGTTTCATCTTTCTTCGAAAATTTTCCGTGGAACTTGAAAGATTTGCATAATTTACTGGTTCAACATTTCTTCTTTTCTAATAAATGAATGCTATTTATGGAATTATTAAATTTTTATTCAATTATAAATTTCATTAAATTTCCAAAAAATTAAATATTTTTAAAATTATAAAACTATAGAAATTTTTGATTCACAAATTTATAAAGTCTTCGAAATTTGAAGTATAGCAAAAATTATAAAATTTTTTAAATTTCAAAACACCCGAAAAAATACATTCGATGTTACTCTGTAAGTAACAGTCTGTCTGTAATATATAATGTTGATAATCAAAAAATTCGAGTTTTATAATTTCGAAAATTTCTAGAATATATTAAATTTCGAAATTTTAATTTTGAATTTAGGGAATTTTATTATTTCAGGGGTTTTAAATTTTGTGATTTCTATCTTTTCAATAGTTTTATATTTTTAGAAAATTTTTTATTGCATAATAATAACGAATTGTCGTGCCACTACTGGGCTTAGAGTTGGCATGAGTCTGCCGATTCAGTACTGGGACTTTTTTTATTACTGTACAGTGCCTGTATTGGATCGATACTGGACTGCATTGAAATTTGGATTTGATACACTACAGACCCAATAGTAAAGTCAGTACTACGCCAACCCTGGCTGCCCAAGAATTGGCAGATCATGATTGGCGCAGTACCGCGCCAGTTGTAAATATCAGCCTAACCATTTCTACTAATCTAAGCCCTCGTTTTAGTTTATAATTTAATGTAAAGCTGGGAACGAGGACAAGCCAAAGAATAGAATGCAAATTGATTTTACATAGTTTATTTTTAAGTTACAAATTAGAAATTAAGTTACAGTTATAATTTAGAGATATGTAAGACCCTTATGACGAGTTGAGTGAGTCTGGACCCTAGTTCCTTAGAAGGTACGTTGATGTGAGTAACTTACCATGAATTACAAACGTTGTAGCTGTCGATGTAATCCTTGCTTTCCTTGATGCCCTTCCAAATAGATCACTAGTTAATTCCAGTTGGACTGAACTGCCAATTGTTGGACTCCTTTCACTGAATTTTCTGATAACTTGTCCCTCTTCACTTTAATCGTTCTGGACTAATTATCCGTTGAACCGTTTTCTAAGTTTTAACACTGGCGATTAGGTAAACCGTTGAACCGACTTCTAACACTTGTGACGCCCAAATTTTTAATTTTAAAAATATTAAAATTAATGGTCTCATTTCTGGACGCACAATGGACCCTAACGT
>JAUEJJ010004959.1:0-22529 GCA_032164275.1 Synergus coniferae | reverse complement strand
GATTCTCTCTCTCTCTCGCCCGAGCTGACAAGTTTCAGGCTGGCTTGTCCCCTCTATTGTAATATCTCTATGGTTAAAGTATAGTAACTCTACCCATAATACGAGTATGGCCTACCTAACGTTTATCGCTATTTTAACTAATGTTAACGTTAAAAACATTTACTTTTCATTAACGTTTGTGAAAACTCAATGCTTTTGAGTAAATAAAAACATAACAATGTAACAAAATTTGTATTGACGAAGTCAAAAAATAGATAATAAAAAGTGTATTTAGGTCATATTATGTATTTTAGGAACAAAAAAAATTCTGCTTAATTTTAAAGGTTTAAACTGAAAGTAAATTGCGCTTTGGACACAAAAAAGTGTTTTTGTCGTTCTTCGATAACCCAACGCATTCTTCATGGACGTAGGTCGTGGGAACAATGCGCATACGCATGTCATTCACCAAATCTTCTTCGCAGATATTGCAGTGTCAAGATTCCTTTTTGATAGGAGATTTTTCTCTCTTATTGAATGGGTTGTTGGGTTTAGGTTTATATTTATATAATATTTAAAAAAATGTTTTCCCAATATTGCGTAGTATATGTAGGTCATATTGGAATACATTTATATTGCAATACATTTTGTCCGAAAACTAATCTATAAACAATAAATAGGTAAATCTGGTTTATTGAGTTGAGAAGAAGGATAAACACACTATCTACACTTTACAGGTACCATGGGTATTTTACTTAGATTTTCGTTTCTTTTTTGAGATGAAATCGGAATTTATAATAGTTATAGATTTAAAATTATTAAAAACTCTAAAAATGACCTTTTTCTTTATACCTCGATCGAAAGTACCTACTGTTTGAAAAATCGTGTGTGCCTTAAAATCCCCTGTCTGTAAACGGAGGGTTAAAAGTAGTGATATATTAGTTTACCATTTTCCCTTAAAGGCATGCGATACTTTACTATATATGTAAGACAAAAATCTCCTTTTCGTTATTTTCCTTATACTTGGTCATTAAGAAAATTGCACTTCCCTCACAGTGTAAGGAAAGTAAAATGGTGTGAAATAAGTTACATTCGCCATGCTATATACAGATGCCGAATGTCGAATTTTCCATACATGAGTTGTGAGATAGTACATTTCGATACTAGAGAGCAAGAATGTTATTTTAGCGAAGTGAGTGTGAAAAGATCACACACAAGGCTGAAATCAAATTCTTGCACATGTAACGAACCGTATTTTTTGACCCAGCGCGCAGCGTGTGCGAACTCGAGTTTCGCGCATGGAGTGTCAAAAAAATAATTACAACATACCATTACGTATTATATTTAAAATTATATACAGTTTTGAAAGAGTTCTTTTCTAAAAACCCTGAGTTATGTTACTCTCTACTTCTTGATTATCTCTTACACTTTATCATTTGTATCAAAGTTCGTTGGTATTGTGTAAATTGAGTGATACTATGAATTATGTAAAATAAACCTACGTTGTGTTCAGTGTTTGTATTTTTGATTTCAATACCTAGTGCCATTTAACAATATCAAATCCAAACTGAATATTAGCAAAATATTCCTTTTTACATACATATAGTTCACGATTATATTCTGTATTCCATTATTCATTACTACTCACTATTATTGTGTTTCATCAATAAATCTATGTATAAATTATTTGGCCCTAACTGGACGATCTCCACCCAGGAATTAGTCAAATCAGGAATTATCAATAATGAATTTCACAATTTTGCATTGAAAATTTGCTGTCGTTTTCATTTATTTCAAAATACAATATACTACATTTTCTCGAATAATGATCAATTCCAACATTATAATTATTTAAGTAAATACATCATTGGTTATTTTTTAATAATACAATTGATGGATTTATCAGTTTCAGTTTCTAGCATTAACAAAAACTATAGTTGCATTAGGCGGAATGCTTATTTCATCGGATTTCATGACGCCCCTGAAAAATTAAATTAGCGTATTAAAAACTGATTTTTATAGAACCAGATAACTGGATTAAAAATAACTCAGTCCTATATGAGAGACAGAAAAAAAAATAATAAAAAGTGAATCTTACAGATTTTTTGACACTGAAAACAAATCCGGCCGTAGAAATTGTGTGTGTGTGTGTACACAAAAACTTGAAGACTGTTGTAGATAAATTTATGAAATTTGTAGGGTTTACTTGCACCATCAATTTCTCAAAACATGCCCAAGGATTTTTCAAAATATTGAATTTTACAATTTCTATGTACTTTTATAATATTTGAAAAGCAGTTTTTTACTGTAAAACTTTTTTCCCTGGCATAAAATTCAAAGCTGTTGTAAGGAAAAGAAAGATTCCTTTTGTCGATATATATAAATATAAATATAAAGCAAATTAATAGTAAAAATTTAAAATTTATATAAAAATTATCTAAAATTTAAAAATCGCCAACAATAGGCAACGAAAGTTGATGAAAAGAAAAAAAATATATGTTTTAATATTAAAAAAATTGTTAATGTTTCCTCTATGAGGAAGTAAATACATTTGCAAATTCATAATAATGAGGAAGCAAAGTGCTCATACGATGAGCACCATTTGAGTACATATAACTGGAAAGCACCCGAGATCGAATTCACAGCTAGTTTCAAGCGTGGTCTCCAAAAAAGTCTGTTTTAATATCAATTTTCGTCTTGTTTAATATGCTAACTTCAGACTGAAAAGTGATATCGCAAAATGAACTACAAGAGTTTGACATCCCAAAAACATACAGTCAAAATCCCAGAGCCGTAGCTGAGCTCCTTATCCCCGAAACAGAGCACCGCGCGAACAAAGCGCCAAATTGCCGCAGCCTCGACGCGACGTGACACGAGAAGAGAGATTGGCCCGAAAACAGAAAACAGACTTCGGAACAAAACCACCTCCACGAAGAAGAAGAGGGCTTCACATATGGTATGCTCCCGGAATGGCCGAGTAACGATTGGAACTCGTAAAACATCAAGAACTTTTTTCCAACAATTTTCGATGTGTAAATTTAAAACACGTTTTGCTCGGTTCCACAGTTTTCAAAATTGCCCGATTCATAGGAAAAAATCTGCATTACACTTCGCGCTTCACGCTCCGTGTTGTGCGCTTCGGGACGCTATTGTTTTAATTATTTTTGTTTTAAATGAATAGAACTCATTTACTTAAAGTTCTATCGACCTTAAGGAACACATTCTCATCACGGCACTCGCACTTCGCGCTCGGTCCTGTTCCACAATAGGTACAAATAAATAATTAACAAGTTTGAGCGCGCATACGACGCGCATTTTGTTCGTAGCACTTCGTGCTGTGAAATATTTGATCATCAAACTTCGATTCTTTATATTAATTTTGTATGTACATTTTCTCATATCTCACGTTTTTTGGCGTGAAAATTTAATTTTTATTTTTTAAAAATATTTTTCATGATTAAAAGAAAAACTATTTACTTTATCAAAAAATGATCAAAGGAACATTTGTAGATTTTTTAAAGACCATTAATTACGTTCCTTATCATTTTTTCTGTATCGCATTATTTGGCTCAAAATTTTAATTTTTGTTTTTTCAAAAAATTCAAAAATTTTTTACACCATTCGTGTAGAGCGTTCAAAAAGAAACATTTTTCATCTCTTCACTTTTTTTCATATATTATGTGCGTTCTTTGGCTTCAAATTGTCATTTTTTTCGTTTTTTTTTAATTTTCAATATGTCACAAGTTTGACAATTATGTTTTTTATCGAAAAAAGTCATAATGATAAATTGTTCTACTTTCTGAGTACTACGAGAATCCATACATAGAATTTGTAAATTAAGAAAAAAAGTGGTTTCAAAAATTTTCATAAATGCTCAAACTTTTTGAATTTTTATTCAAAATGGCTGGCTAACGAACTTGACCTTCATTTTAGGCCTCTAACAGAGTATACCCAAGGCCAATCCAATTGGTCAATTCTTTCGAAATTTATCGTGTACACAAACTAAAAATCTACAGCCAGACATACTCACATACATACGTACACACACAGACAGTCAGACAGACACATTCTTAAAACATGTTTTTTGGGTTTAGGGGGTCTCAAAACGTGGACATTTTACAAAAATGGGGGGGGTCAAATTGTACACAAATCTAATACCGTCTCTCTGATGAGAATGTAATAAAATTTTCCCGCCAAAAAATGTGAGATATGAGAAAGTGTCTAAAATGTACAAAATTAATATAAAGAATCGAAGCTTGACGATCGAATATTCTAGAGCACGAAGCGCTACGAACAAATCACGCGTCGTATGCGTACTCAAACTTGTTAACTATTTATTTGTACTATCGCGCGCGCACGTATAATTTCCTCTTAAATATTATACGTTATAATTTTTTTTCTATATTATTTAATTTATATTTTTTAAAAATTTATATTAATAACAGTTACATAATACTAATTTCAATAACTGACCAAATATAAAAATGTTTTTCCTTAAAATATTATAAATCATTTTAATAATTTTGTAGAAAATATATAAATTATTGTTTATATTCTCATATAAACGAAAATAATATATTTTTTAAATATTACATTACTCAAAATGAATTAATCAAATTAATAAAAGTTTTAAAAATAAATTCACCGATAACTTTGGGTAGAAGTAGTTACCTGCTTTCTAAGCAGGTAATAGGAAAGATAGTAAAGAGGATAAGATTAATAAAAAAATTAAAAACTAAATAAGTTAAATTTAAAACTAGCTATTGAAACTAGTTATTGATCAATAACCTGACTGGGAAAATAGTGAAATCCGATCACGTTAATAAAGAATTAAAAATTTCTAGTATTTCTTAGTAATATTTTTTACTAATATTATTATTAATAAGTTGCAAATTAAAAAAATGCATTATGAAATGCAACTATTATTAATACTTTTCTTATGAAACATCAGAGAAGTATATTATTATATAAAGAAATTTTGGTAAATTAAGGTTTATTCGACGCAGAATTCAATTATCTTTTTGATTTTTAACCTGACTAAATGATTTGTTCAATTTAACTGGTGTATATTTTTTTAAACTTTTTCTTTTGTTTAATATGTACTACTTATTGTTAGTAATTCAGCGACAGGCTACTTGCCTCTGCGCTGTGAGGGTTTAGTCCTTGCCTGATCTTGCTTGGTTGCCGCGTGCAGTACACATGTTATTGCGGACTGTTTTTTTCAGACTTTTTTTCGTATGTACCCTTTTTTGCTGAAAATATTCTTGTACTGATTGGCTGTCAAACATTTTTTTTTTCACTGGAAAACTCCACCCTTGGAGGCGTGCTTATCATACTTCTGTCTCTCTCGCACACTCAGCTCGGAGTTCCACGGGAGTACACAGCCCTCTTAAGGTCGATAGAACTGTAAGTAAATGAGTTCTCCTTTTCGTTTAAAACTAAAATAATTAAAACAAAAGAATATAGCATCGATAAAAGTAGCTAAGCGCGCAAGCGTTCCGAAGGGCGCAAGACGCTAAGCGCACAGGCGTCCCGAAGGGTGCAAGCGCGACATGTTATGAGAATGTGTCCGCGAAGCTGGCAGATTTTTTTAAAACAAATTCAGGAAAAGTTTTGGATAAAAATCGAATTTTTTTTTAAATGTTCGCCATTTTGTGAAATATTAATATTTTTCGTAATTTTTTTCGTTCACCACAAAAGTTGTAGAACGATTCGTTATTGTTTTCATTCCTTATAACTAATAAATGGACGACCCCATGTATAGAAGTTAAAAAGAAAATTTAAAAACTTTGTTAACTATTTGTAATTCTTAAACCGTACAAACACTTAATATAATGTATAAATTCGTATTTAACTTGTAAGAATTTGCACTGTTTGCACTATTTTAAGCTTTAAAAAGAACTTAGTAATTTATACGTACCCTGACTTCAATTCAAAACCTGGAGTAGCTCTATAAATTGCAACTTCTGAAGGAGTATTCTCAAATCTCCTTAAGCTAACAGTTTTGATCTGCTTAGCCAAGTTTATTACAACGTAAACCGACTCTTGCTCCTTCTCCCTGCATCAAATATATCTTCCAATTAGTGAAGGGTTTTCTTATCAATTCTTATTTAATAAAAATATATTTTTCAATTCTACCTTGAAAATGCCAATACATCCTGGTCTAGCACTTCCACCTTTAATTTGCTAGATTTCACGGCTGGTAAACTTCTTAAAGATGTTACAGCTTTGTAGTAATTGTAATACGATTCATCAGCAGCCTTTTCAGCAGCTAAATTGAGGGTTTTGTAGTTTTTGTTTACCGCAAGCCATGTGTTTGGATTGGTTGAAAATCCTGAAATTATAATATTTCTTTATCACTATCCTTCTTTAATATTTTTTTTTTTTCAATATTTCAATATTGATTTTTTTCATGTTGTGAAAAAACACTCTCTAGCTACTAAAAACACTCTCTCTAGAACTCTGGTCTTCAGATTGCCGATCTGGTGCTCTAACATACCTTCTAAACTACGAAGAGACGAGATTACTCAATATTAAAATATTGACAAAATTTAAAAAAACGAATAGGTAGTGTACCAACAAATATAACATCTTTTAACCGTAAATAAATTACTATTATAGGTTAGTTCAAATATTACAAGTTCCTAATAATTATAATATCCCTTTGGTTTCTCTCTAGAGGTGAATAGATTACCAAGGCAAAGCAAAAGAAGCAATCCACAGTTGGACAAGAGCTCATCAAAATTGGCCCAAACTTCCAATACGACGACGAAATTTTTAAAAATATATATTTAACTTTGATAAAACTCATTTTCTAGTTGTGTTTTTTGGATCCCTGCCAAACCCATCACTAAATTTTAACCAGAGCTTCATTAACAGACAGACACTCTGCAGACACACACACACGCGCGTTCTTAAAAACATGTTTTTTGGGTTCAGGGGGTCTTAAAACGTGGACATTTGACAAAAACGGGGGGGGTCAAATTTTACACAAATCTAATACATTTTCTCTGATGAGAATGTAAAAATACTTATTCACGCGGCACTATATGGAGAGCGATTCTTTTTCTTCACGGCGAGCGAGGCCCTATGCCCCCAAAAGCGGCACTTCTCGTAGGTTGGACTATACATGGGAATATATTTGTCTCGTATAAAGTACCAAATTTTTTTTTTGTTTGACTGTGTAATTATAATAGTTAAATATTACAAGTTATTTAGTACGTGCAATTACTTTAATTTGTAAAAGGTTTGAACGTTGAAATTCGTACTAAATTGAAGAAATTAATAATTTTTTTTGCATACTTTTGATGATGCTGATTGTAAGCCATTTTACGATTTGACTTGTAAATGAAAGCTCTTTGAAATGTTCTTTCTATCCACGATAAAAGAAGTGGAAATAAGTAACGATTTCCTTTTAGGAAAATTATGACCTTAAGTTTTGGCCGATTTTACCTAGGATTTCTGGACGGATTCAAGTTAGTATCCAACTTTAAATAAGGACAGATCGGACAATTTTTAGAATCAAAACACTTGTATTATACTTTCGTAAGCCCTTTTTATCTAAATCTTCTCTTAAAAAAGTGGTGTAACGAAATGTCTCGAAAATCTCGTGTACATTGTTGTTGCAAAACAAAATAATCACGCATGTTTGTTTATTTTTCCGCTAAATTTTACTCAAAAAGCTTTGAAATCCTTTAAAATCAGTTAAAATCGTTTAGAATTCTTAGAAATCTCTTGAAATCCCTTGAAATTCGATAAAATCTTTAAAATTCATAAATCACTTGAAATCCATGTAAAAATTCAAGAAAATCTCTAAACATTGCTAGAAATCTTTTAAAATTTCTTAACATTCAAAATCTGTTAAAATTATTAGAAATCTCATAAAATTCCATGAAATCCTTAAAGAATCTAAAAAATCTTTTGAAAAGCCCTTTTGAGTTCCTTAAATTATTATTTTGATTAAATTCCATAAAATCCTTTAAATTTCGGTAAAATTTTATAACAACCTTCGAAATCTTTTTAAATTCTAGGAAATCTTTTAAAAATTATTAAAATCTTTTAAAATCCCTCAATAATATATTCCCTGAAAAACTTTAGAAACCTCCAGATTCCATACAATATTTCAAAAGTCATAAAATTCTTTTGGAATTCATTAAAATTCATGAAAATCCCTTAAAATTCTCAGAAAATTCTTGAAATTCGTAAAAATTCTTCGAAAACATTTAAAATTACTTAAGAGCGTAGAAGAATATTGTAAAAGCTTGTAAAAGTATACAATGAAGACAATAAAATATTCATTTACAAGAACTTTACATTAAAATGCATTCAAATTATAAAAAATCTTATCAGATTTCATGAAATCTTTTAAAAATCAGAAAAATATCTTGAAACCCCTCAAAATTAATAAAAATCTCATTTAATTCGTTAAAATCATTAAATATTTCACAAATTATTTCTAAAACCATAAAAACCTCTTGTTCTCTTAAAACTTCTGGAAATTTCACAATAACATTTAAAATCTCTTAAAATTTGTTAAAAAAACCTTCGAAAACTCTTAAAATTTTACGAAAATCTTCAAAATCGTTTAAATTCGTAAAAATTCTAACATTTAAAATTATTTTACATTAAAATGCACTAAAATTATTAGAACTCTTACCAAATTTCATAAAATCCTTAAAAAATGAGAACAATATCTTGAAATCCTTCAAAGTTATTAGACATCTCATAAAATTCCATAAGATCATTAAATATTTCATGAATTATTTTTAAAAGCGTAAAATCCTCTTGAATTCTCTTAAAATTCTACGAAATATTTTTAAAATCCTAAAACTCCATTTAATGTCGTAAAAATCAGTTGATCATCATCGAAATCCCTTAAAATTCCTAGAAACGTCTTGAAATTCCGAAATGTCGCAAAAATCTCGCATAGAGTATATTATTGTTTCAAACCTTAATTGGCTTTTGAATGATTTGAAATTGTAAAAAGGAAAGAATAATAATCGAGTGCGTAGTGCACTTGTTGGTTCGCTAGTAATATTAAAAAATCACGTAAAACTCTTTTGATTCAATTTTTAAGATCATATTTAAATTTTTCTCTAAAACGCTTGGTTTAATAAAAACGGTTGAACGACGGGAAAGATGTAATTTTTCTAGATTTACAATTTTTTTATTTACCGGTTCTTGATCAGCATTATTATAAAATTTCTAAAGTTTAATAATGATTAAATTACTTACCAGCTGCAGTGGAGTTATCCCATTGGTAAGGGGATCTTTCTGGATCTCTAAATCTCACTGGATCATCAGAGTCAATAGGGGTGTCGATCATTCCAATTTCTTCACCATTATAAGTCACACTAATACCAGGAAGAAGAAGCGCCAATGTTGTGACTGCCATCGCACGATGGACACCAAGTCGAGAGACCAATCTTGGAACATCATGATTGCCGACCTAGAAAATGTCTCTTTTTGAATCAGAAATTACTTTCTTACAAAGCTTCGTTTCCCATACATGATGGAAAATAAAACAAAAAAGGCTACACTCTAAAAGAGGAGATTGAAAATGTATACACATTAAAATCAGAATCTGTGTAATTCCTAAATATGTCGTTATTTAGGGCTTTATTGAATATACCATAGCAACAGGATTAAATTACCATATAATTAATTATTATCCGTGATTATGCAATCAATACGAATTATAATGACATTTCTGTTATTGCAAAAAGGAATCATAACGCATTTATTCCTTCAAGCACTGCTTTTATATCATGAATGTTTCATAATTTTTCATGTTATGCTTAGTTGCAGATTTATGAATGAAATCCGCGGCAGAAGACTAATAAAACTGACTTTTATCGCTACTAAAACAGTCCTTTCAACCTATTCCATAAAAGCTTTCAACAGTAACGGCTTCCAAAGACCGATGTTCTATTAGAATTTATTGAAGAAAATCAAGGTAGTACATATATGTCTCCAACATGAAGTCAGAAATATTTCAAAATAGCTACTCTAAAACGTCTTCGTTAAGGGAAGGAAGTATGAAAAATAGTCTATAAACCTACGTAGTAAAAGTACGTACTTAACACACTAAAAGTTACTTCGTAAGAAACCGGCAAGTCTCTTAGCCGCCTTTTTTGTAGTAAGAATATTTGTGAGTGGAAGTAATTAGTTTAAAGCAGCTTTAGTACTCGTTATTGCATCAGCTCGACACTCTATACTTACAACCCAATTAGCAGTTGCGCCAGCGGGCATATTTGACATCCAGAAATCCACAATTTTCTTTATGTCGGCTGCCTTAGACGAATTATTGATATCCATTAGTCCAAAATTAAAGGGAAAGTGAATACCGGATGTGTAATATTTCATAGTCATCGAAATATTGGCATATGCTTCGACCATCAATACCCTGGGTTTTTTATCAGCTTTTTCTGTGTATTCGTCTACAACATCACGCCACTCTTGCATCATTTCATAATTTTGAATCTGATCCTTTGTGTATATAGACTCGGTGTAGAAATAGTCGTTAACATCAGATATTCCAGATAATGGTTCATCCAAAAACCTTTCATCTTCAAACAAATAAGGAGTAGCGTCGATTCGGAAACCATCGACTCCTTTGTTCATCCAAAATCGCAAAACGTTCTTGTTACAGGAAAAGAATGCAGGTCAATTCGGAACATAAAACAGAAATGCTCTACATTATTTCCAATGTGTGTTTAGAGATATACCCGACTTTGACGGTATGTCACTATGGCGTTTCGATTTTCTTAGAATTTTAGCCGTTGCTCGCCGGTCTACAAACTATGATGATGAATAAAATTCGAGAGGTAGGGAGGGAAGCGTCTCTATCTACCTCTCAGACGCAAAGCGCTACAAGTGCCATAATTGCGCAGCCTGATTACGTTATAAAAATTCTAGGAAGCGTATCACGGCAACTTCATACTATACCCGAAAAGTGACATACCATCAGAATCGAGTGTAATCTACTCCGAAAGAATGCTCCCCAAGCAATACTGAGGACGATTTCACTGCAAGTGAATAGTTCTTTAAACATTTATCCAAAAAGTTTTTGAATCTATTTTAATGGAACTTATCTAAGCTTAAGGAGCACTGTTACAATACAGAGTGTCAAAAATATAAGAGTATTAAGCAACAAATTGCATCTTGAAAATTATTTCCTTTAAAAAAAGAAAGCCTCTAATTGAATTTTACACAATCCGATGATGCCTTGCACAAGCACATCTTACTTAAAGGCTAAACAATAAATATTTCAGTTCTTGGCGAACATAATAGAAATAAATTATTTCGACCGTAGGTTGTAGAAATTTTTTCAGAACAGTTCGACAATGATGAAAATTATTTACAGGTGATCATATTTGAAAAATAGGAGTCAAAACTTGGTACGGCGAAGAAGCCTGAGTCAGCTAATTTCAGAAAAAGGCACGAGACACTCACTTCTAAAGTGAGGTACTTAAAGGAATATGCCAGTCCAGACTTAAACCAAATCCAACCATTTCAATAGAAACGTTGACATTGTAGAAATGACGAGTTTTCCCGATGTAAATGATATCTTGCTCGTCGTCTAAGCACATGATCAGATTGGCAAATTGATTGCCATGTTCGAGAAACCTGAGCAGCATTCATAAGAGATTTGCTGTCCAAGTGTCGTAAAATCATCTGGCTCACTTCTAAAGGAAGTGAGCCAATGATGTCGATTTTTTTCCTGCCAATGCTAAAAGATTGCATCAGTTGCTTTAACTGTTCCATGTTGGCAGCAGGAGAGAGCAGATGGAACTGAATGCTGACTACACGTAAGCGAGAGCATTTATACCCCTAGCTCAGCAGGGTGTCGTTTTTCTTTAGTAAGCCGACCAATCAGAGATGCACCCCTCTGGGCCAGGGGTATAAAAGCCCTCGCTTACGTGTAGTCAGCGCTAAGTTCCATCTGCTCTTTGCTGCTGCAAGCATGGAACAGTTAAAGCAACTGATGCAACCTTTTGGCATTGGCAAGAAGAAAACCGACATCATTAGCTCACTTCCCTTAGAAGTGAGCCAGATGATTTTACGACACTTGGACAGCAAATCTCTTATGAATGCTGCTCAGGTTTCTCGAACATGGCAATCAATTTGCCAATCAGATCATGTGCTTAGACGACGAGCAAGATATCGTTTACGTCGGTAAAACTCTCGTCGTTTCTAGAATGTCAACGTTTCCATTGAAATGTTTGGATTTGGTTTAAGTTTGGACTGGTATATTCCTTGAAGTACCTCACTTTAGAAGTGAGTGTCTCGTGCCTTTTTCTTAAATTAGCTGACTCAGGCCAGAATTAGCTTTAGAACTCTATGACATGGGCTTCTTCGCCGTAGCAAGTTTTGACTCCTATTTTTCAAATACGTCTTTAAGAATGTTCACTTTCTAGTCATTGTTTACATATAATAATATAATTGAAACGTATTTTAAATATAAAAATCTTCAAATATTTGTTAATCCATATCATTTTACATATTATGTGTAAATTTTTTTACATCTGTTGCATATTCCTAAACAAACGGGTTAATTTTAAGACATTTATAACATTTTTAAGTGATTATCGAAAATATATAGGTGTCATGCAATTTTTAAAATTAGCAGTTTAAACAAATTAAAAAATATGTCAACATATTTGAAAAGATTTTAGGGAGTAAAAGCGGCCTGTGTTCAAAGTGGATAATAAATAATTGACGATTTCATGTACAAAAAAATTTTTTACCATATCAATAAAGTTGTTCTGAAAATTTTTACAACCTGTGAAATAGATATAGTTAGACATATATATATATATATATAAGAAATGAAATAGAGGTTAGAAAATTACCTTTAAAAAGGACTAATATTGTTGAATTCAATGTTTTCCTAATCCAACAATAACTGACATATTTAGTATTTAGTATTATATTAATGACGAATGAATGAAAACATTTTAAACTAATTTAATAACAAACTTTATAATCTTCCAAGTGTCATTACTACTTCTTCTAAACGCTATTAGTGGCATTTAAACCGTAAAAACTGACAAAAACTGTGAATTCAAAAATTTGAAAAGCTCGAAACTTTTATTACAAGAAGTTTAATTTTATGATAAACCTTCATCTCCTCTACAAGTCCGTGATTCCTGTAATTTAAATCAGGTTGTGCAACGGAAAACTGATGTAGGTAGAAAGCTTGTCTTTCGTTATTCCAAGTCCATGCTGAGCCTCCAAAGACGCTTCTCTAAAGTCAAGAGAAAAATAAAAGCATATAAAGATATATATACAGATTATAGAGGGATGAAAAAATTTTCGTTTAAGAGAATTACTTCCGAACACTTTCCACATCCGATTTAACCGATTGACCTGAAATTTCCTCAACAGCCTCAAACGAACATTAGGCTTGTATATAATTTGGAATATTTTTATCAACTCTTCTTCAAAAATGCACTCAAAGAAAATGGGCATCATTTGTATTGATATTTCTCTACAATGTATAGCGAATGTTTCAGATAGAAAAGTTTATATCCATTTGGTACCGTTTAATTTTGAAGTCTGTGTAATTGTGAATCGCTTTCATTCCATGAAAATTTGTAATAAATGAGAAACTATATTCGAATGCGCGCCGCATCGTATGTATAAGGGGATATAAAAATTTGCCGGAGCGCAATGACTTCTCACCCCTTTAAAAATTTTCTTTGCACTTTCATTTTTGTAAATTTATTTCAAGTAATTTCTCTGCTTTCATAATATCAAAAAATGTTTTTAAATTTTTAATTTTTACATTGTCAAGACCCGTTTGCGCTCGGACCCAAAATTAAGGATTCTTATCCGAATCTAGCCGATCCCATCCAAAATCAAAACAAAAATTTTCTATTCAATTCAATTCGAGCCAATCCCATGTCAGAACTAAAATTCCTGTAGGAATATATCTGAGCCAAATCGAAGTCAAAGCCAAAATTCCTAACAAAATCAGTCCGAGTCATTTCGAAATAAAGAAAATTCGGATTGAAACGGATTCAAAAATTTCTTTGGATTAGCCTCAGATTCATTTTTATAGAAAGTTCGAATTCATTCAGACTGAAAATTCGATTCAGATTTTTTTAGAATTCAGTCAGATTGAAAAGTTTGTTCAGATTAATATCGGATTCATTCGGATTGAAATGTTTGATTCAAATTAACGACGGATTCACTAGGAATCGCTCGGATAAAGACTTTGGAATGGCTCGGATTCATTTGAATAGGATTTCTATCCGAATCTTTTGCCAAGGAAATGCTAGTGCAATAAGTTATTGCTTCTTATTTCACCGATTGATGAATGAGTTCTTTAATTAACTATAGTAAAATGAATAGCAAACATTAATCTTACCCAGTTATTAGGTGGTTTTATAGTTCCATTAATGTTGTGCCCTTTATGCCACACATAATAATCTGTATAAGGTTCAATCTTAGCCACGCTTTTTTGAAACCAGTCGTGTTGATCGGAACTGTGATTCGGTACAAAATCCATAATAACCTTGATCGACAAATTGTGAGCTTTCTGAACGAGGCTTTCAAAATCTTCCATAGTTCCAAAAATTGGATCAATTCCCGTAAAATCTGAAGCATCATATCCGTAGTCTACCATCGGACTCTTGTTAATAGGGGACAACCAAAAGGCATTAATTTTTGAATCAACTAGTTGATCCAATCTACTCTCGATACCTAAAGTTGAAAATTAAATAAGTCTTTTCACGATTCTGTAACAATGACTTGACTGCTTAACAAGTATATCCGAAGCTTTTTAGCTTTAAGCCTGGATACAAGTGGAAATTTTAAAGATTTTGAGTAAGTCAAAGATTTGATTCTAAAGAAAAAGTTATTTTTTCTTGCAGCTGTTCTTTATGTACTTCAGAAATTAATTAAAAGATTACTTTACCTTTCAAGTCACCAATTCCGTCACCATCGCTATCCATGAAGCTTCTGGGATAAATTTGATAAAGTGACATAGATTTCCACCAAATTTCTTCGCTTTTGACGGCACACAAAAATAGCGTAATAACACATATTTCCAGAAATACTTTCATAATTCTAAAGAATGAAAAATATGAACACTTTTTTTCAATTAAAATTTGCTATTTCATGATTTTATAATTCTTCTGTTCTAAAAATATCATTGTAATGCTTAAAATGTGTGGACTCAATTCTTTATTGGAGAGACATATACTTGGCGCGGAATTTTAATCACTACTAGTAATAACCTTTGTATGTCGTGGCGCGGGAAATTTTAAATCTATGTATGTATTGTTCAAACCCGCTTAAATATGTTTAGTTAGTAATGTATGTATAAATTAAAGATTTATACCCTTATTGGTCAGTAATTGGTCACTACAGCTGACGCGAGAAACTTTAAACCTTTTATCCTACTATAAAAAGGACGAATCAAAACTCGAAACATATCGAAAATGTTAATGCCTTTTCCTTATTTCTGGTTGACTTCTCATTATGGTTTGTGATGTTGCAGATTTCTGCAACTCACAAAAATATAATCAAAGATAGATTTTCTCTTTAAAATAGAAAACTCGTGCTCTTGCAGAAAATAAATTCGGCATTCCTCCTTGTTTAATTTTATTTTATTTACCTACTGTTTTTATTTATTTATTCTATCTTACCTTATAATTTATCTATCATTTTTTAAAAATTTAAATTTAGGCTTACGCGCATCAGCTTTTCCTAATCTAATGATTTCTCAGGTTCTTCATTATTATTTGAGAAAAATCGCACCAGCCCACCTCCACACAGACAAAATCCTAGAGTAACCATTATTCTATGATACACGACTCATTCGTGTGACAGGAAAAGCATGCATATTGTGTAGCGAAAAAGAACAATTACTACTGAAAAACTAATGAGTATATTATAGTGTACCTATTGGCATGACTCATTCGTTTTTCGGCAGTAATCGTTCGTTTTTGCCACACAAATATGCATTCTTTTCCTGCCACACGACTGATTGTGAATCGTATATCATACATAGAGTAATGGTTTTTGTAGGATTTTCTCTGTGCATTTGAATTTTTAATCATTCGTGTTACAGTGTGGCGCCAAACTTTTAATTTATGGCACATAATAGCGCATTTCAAGTTTTTCAGGATCATGTAGGACAAAAGTATTTACATTATTGGGGGGGGGGGGCGTGTCTCCAGCCACCCTACGCAATCCCGCCTGTATCTTTTAAGGTTTTCTGGCCCAAAATTTTCCATTAATGGCGCCTATGAACGCATTTGTCGCATAATTACTTATGTAGGAGATTCAAATCATTAGTGGGGAGGGCTGCTGCAACTAACCTTCCGGCTACGGCCTTTTATATGTATAATTTTTTCCGAACAATCGATTGACGTTATAAGCTTTTCCGTATTTCTAAGCAATTTTTTTAAACAAACAATGTTTAAACAATTTTAAAATAATTTTTTTTCTTGAAAAGTTTTCTGTTATTTGGAAATGGAAACAAAAAACAATGGAAACAAAAAAAAACATTGATGGACTTAGACGGTTTTAACCGCAGTCGATTTTTGACGTTATGTATCTCGAAAAATATTAACTTTTTCCAAATTTTCTTTATTGAGATCTGTAGAGCTCCATCAAATCTCGAATGTATTTTCTCACTTTTAGTTTTGCCGCGACACCCTTCATGTGTGAAAACTAAAAATTTTTGTAATCCCGTCAAATCTTTAAAAATCCCATGAAATATTTTTGAGTCTTTAATAACTTTTAACACTCCTTCAAACATTTTTTATTCATTTCTAATCCTTTGTTTTTCCATAAAGCTATGAAATACTTTGAAATTTAGTTTAATTTAATTTAATTTATATCTTAAGGTTCTTTCTATAGAAAATTATCGAATCCCAAAAAATTTTTTGAAATGATTCAAAAACTCCTAATTTGTTAAAATTCTACGAAATCCCTTGAAATCTGATAAACTTCCTTGAAAATTAATTTAATTTCAGTTGTTTACTAAAGTTTTCTAGATATCTCATGAAATCTATTATAATAAAATTTTATGAAATTTTTTAATCCATTGAGATTCCATAAATAATCTTAATAATTTTAATAAGTCCTCAAACACTCTTTAAATCAATTATGATGCAGTTTCTTAATACAATATAGCGGAATTTTTTTAAAAATAAAATCATGTATATTTGTTTCATGAATAATTTAGAGACCTTATTGTGGAAGAACCAATTTATAATATAATAATTAATGTATGTAATCTGAAAGACAATTTGAATGGATTTAAAGATATTTTTATTAATTTTAAGAAATTTCAAGAGATTTTAGGAAATTTAAAATTACTTTGAAGGATTTAAAAATATTTCAACGGATTTTAAGTTATTTAACAAGGGATGATCGAAGCCCGCATTGCACGCGCATCAAACTTGTACATGAAGAAAGTCTGGAGCGATGAGGACGTGTTCACTAAACAGGTAGATTTTTAAAATTTTCGAAAGTTACATTTGATTAAATTGTCTATATTGGTAGCTTATTGCAAACTAAATTTTCTTTCAAATTACTTATTTAACATTAAAATTATGCCATTAGAATTTCGGCAATCATATCAAACACTCTTGGTATCTTATTTTATCTAGTTTCCTTATTTCTTCTAATAAAATACTCGTAATTGGCGTTTTTTAATAAAGCATTAATTGACGTACAAAAACAAATTATTTTAGGAAAAATTAATATCATACACTCACCTTGCTTTTCAGAATGCAGATTAAACTCTGTTAAAGTTGCATTTTATATTTCTTGTATTTATAGTAGATCACATATGACTCGATAGAGGAAATGTTGATCGTGTTAATTAAATAATCAATTCTAAGACAGATGACAGCTCAAGAATTTAAACAATGATGATAAATGGAAGCATAGAATATACTAGGAGGAAATTAAAGGAGAGTAATTTTTTTTTAAATTAGAAAAAATTATATTTTTTAAATATTCGGTTTATTTTCAAATATGATTATTTTTTCTATTACATATGGTTTAATAAAAAGAATATAAACTAAATATTAAAAATATTATCTTTTTTCTCGAAGCAAAAAATCTTTCAAGGTCATCATAATATTGGATCACATAATTTGTTAAGGTGCAAAAAACCTTTTACTTTCTTACATTAGCTTTGAATTTTGGTCATTTGCAAACATAAATAAAAACGAAATTTACGAAATTACACATAACCAGAACTTCCTTAATATTCCTTAATATTAATTCATATTAATTCATCCTACAGATATATCGATTCGTCTCGATGCAAGGAATCTTCTTTCCCTTTACTTAAGCCTTGTGTTATGATAATTTAAGAACTCATAGTGAAAAAACCAATTTTATAAAAATGATAAATGTACATAAAAATTTATAAATTCAATATTTTGAAAAATATTGAATCCTTGGGCACGTTTTAAGATATTGGTTGTGCAAATAAACCCTATAAATTTCATCACTTTATGTACAACGGTCTTCAAGTTATAGTGGCGACAAAAAATGGCGATATCCACACACACACACACACACACACACATCCGGACAATTAATTAGAACGTTGTTTTAGATATATATCAATTGAGGAAAGTTAAATAAAACCATTTTAAAAATATTGTAAAATGTAATGACTACAATTAGCAATGAGGAAGCAAAAACTAAATCTTCAAATCAAAGTTCAATATTCAAAAAATGCTAACTCATAAAATTATATTTTATTAAATTAATTTTTTCTTAATGAAGGAGAAGGTGGTATTATGGGCCCCACCTTTTGTATTTTTGATCAGTATTGTACAGGTAATAACCTATCTTTATTTTCTTCGTCCTAACATCTTTAAAAACTCCTTAACTAAATATTCCCAAATGGATTTTCCATTATATAAAATTTTAAGTATAAGCAGGGTGTCTCACAAAATTCTTTTTTTTTTATTTTCCAAAACTTTAAATATGAAATTTCTTTCTATTGGTGAGATAATGACTCCCTATTTTTTTTAGGTTTTCAAAAAAAAGTATTTAGATGTCGCTATGGAGCGTTTAATGCCGAATATTCGATTTTTCAATGTTTTTGAATTTTAATTTCTACAATTTAAGTTATTGTATGTTCTGCAATGCAGAACATGAAAAAACCGTTTAAAAAATTAATTTGTTTATATTTCGGATTGAAATTCATTTCGAACCAATCGGAAATTATCCGAATCATTCCGGAATTTATATCCGAACTAAACACTTTCATTCCGATCTAATCCGAAGAAAGTTTTCAATCCGAATTTATCCGAGGCACATTCAAAAGTAATCCGAACCTTTAAACCAAATGAATCCGAATGAATCAGGTCAATCCGAATTAATGAGAATTAATCCGAATGAATTCGGTCAATTCGAATGAATCCGAGTTTATCCAAATTTTTCGGCATCATTCGGATAGCTTCAGATAGACCAGATTAATTTGGATCGATATTCGGATTGAAAGTTCTGATTGATCAGATTGATCGTATTCCAAAGTTCAGATTGAATCGGATTGATCTAAATCATTCGGATTGAAAATTCGGATTAATTCTGATTAATTCGGATTGAAAACTTGCTTCGGATTAGTTCGGAATGAATTTCAATCTGAAGCTTTCGCTAGGATACTTAAGAGTTATTAGTAGGTACATGTATTAAATATCACGTTACAGTATGTATTTACGTATGTATGCCGCCGTTCTTTGTGGCGACTATAACTTGAAGACAGCTTTAGATAAATTGATGAAATTTGTAGAGTTTATTTGCACAACAAATATCTCAAAACGTGTGAGAGAATTTTTCAAAATATTGAATTTTACAATATTTATGTACATTTATAATTTTTTTTATTATAAATTATTTTTTGTCTATAATTTCTCAAATAATCGAAATTAAAAGCTTATGTAACGAGAAGAATCGATTTACCTACAAGATAAATACCTTTAAGTGAATATTAAGAAAGTGATGGTTATTTTTAAGTTTGAAAAATTTTGTTTTTATCTATATCTGTCGTTAATGCTTCCTCTATGAGGAAGCACATTCATTTGCAACTTCATCATAATGAGCAAAGTGCTCAACACATGAGCACGCTTTTATCGATGGTATATACTCTTGTTTTAATTCTTTTAGTTTTAAATGAAGAGGAGAACTAATTGAATTAAGGTTTTATCAACCTTAAGGAACACATTCTCATCAGAACAGATGTATATATTTTCCTATAAGTTACAAAACTAAATTAGAACAAATGTCAGTGTTTGAGCGGTTTGAATGTCCGAATGTTTGAACGGTTTGAATGTTTAAAGTTTGAACGGAGGCAGAAGGAAAGTCTACTTATCCCTCTCTTATTCAGTCGTCGCCTGTAATTACAATTTAATGTACGCGCTGGAATATCAAATAACAGAATGCGGAAACGGACTAGACATACAGACGAATTTGACGGATTACGTACTCGAACTTTAAGTCTCCCCCTCTACGGTAAGAACGGTAAAGCGGTTAGAGAAGTTAACCATCGGAAAGAATATGCAAGGGTCGGCTGTGTATATCTCTAGTAAAATAAATATCAATCATATGGACGCCTATTGGTTGATATTTAACCGATAGGAACTCCTATGATTGATATTTATCGGTCAATTTTGCATCCTCAGAAGCGCCTGAGAGGTGCAAAATAATTCCATTACTTTATGATTCGTTAGGAACGTCTAAGAATTGCTATTCACCAGCGATTTTTATAACCATGAGAGCGCCCATCAATAATAGGAATCGTTCAGCGAAGACGGCATCAAGAATTACGTGGAATAATAATTCTAACATCGCCTAGTAATTATTATTCTCACGACTTCGAGTTGGCACAGTCAGGAGCGCCTGAGGATTGACAACTCTCGACGGAGGAGGGCTACGTTCGATAGATCGCAAGGGTAGAAGCGCCCACTCCTTACGGTTTGCATCTGATTTCTCTGCCTACCATAGGAGCGCCTATTGATAGGAAGAGAACTTGAGTTCTTGCCGGTCAGGAACTTCCCCATCTCTCGGAGAGCGGGAGAGCCGCTTCTGGCTCGAAGTCTCCGTGCAGCTGGTTTTAAAGACCCGCGATGCAATGGTAGTCACTAAAACTATGGTGGGGAGAGAGAGTCGGGTTGCGGTGTACTAGGTGCTAGGCTAGGCGACGGATGCCTGCAAAGATGTGTGCGTATGGTACGCACAGCTGTGTGTCTCTTGCCACACACTAGATGTCTCTTTTCAAATGTTTTTATTTTTCACGCAAAAAATATATTGTTTCACTGAAATCGACGCTGCTGCTATTTCTTGGTATGTGAAAAAAACAATATAGTCTTTTTAAATACCATACGTGCCTAACCTATACAAACGTAGATAAACAGACGTTCAAAGTAGCATTTATTGCGCACTTGTAGAAAAAAATAGTATGTGTAATGAGTGCGGGGTCACCGATTGTCCACTAGTGCCAGTGTATGCATTCGTGGGCAATCGGTGACTCCAGTTGAGAGTTTGTCCTCTTTACTCCGCCGTGCGCCGAAAGCCACCCGACGTGCATTACTTTAATTTCCAATTAGCACTGTTTGAAAAATATTGAAAAGTGGATTCAAATTGGTTTTGGATTCATTCGGATTGGAACCTCGGATGGGAAAGTAACAAGGTTGAAGGTGAGAAGGAAAGGATTGGAAATTCGCATTAGCTTCGGTTTAATTCGAATTGGGTTCACAGATGAAACAGTGTTGAACATAGATCGAATTAATTCGGATTGGGGGTAAGGATTGTAAAAGATTAAAAGATAATTTCGAATTGGTTTTGGTTGAAAAGTATTAAAAGTTTATTAAATTGATTTCCTATTGATTCGGATTAGCGACTCAGGTTCCAAAGATGAAAAGGTCTGTTCAAATTGGTTACGGATTTATTCGGATTGGAGATCTGAATTGGAAAGGATTGAAAGGTGAGTTCACATTTTTTTTAGATTCACTTGGATTCGAGAGGTGGACTGACAGTGTTTGAAAGTTATCAGAAAGGAGTCACGGATTCATTCGGATTAGACATCAGGTTGAAACGAATTGCAAGGCGAGTTTGGATTGGTTTAGAATTCATTCGAATTGGGGGATTAGGTTGGAAAGAATTAAAGGTTGTTCGAAATGAATTTCCGATTCATTCGGATTTGGGAAATGTATTGCAAAAGATTGAAAGGTGTGCGGAGTAAGTCTCAGATTCATTCGAATTGAACACTAGCTTCAGAAGGAATATGTAAAAAATTCTTGAAATTAGTTTCGGATTCATTGAGTTTGGTATCGAATTCTATCGTATTCATTCAGTTTTTTGTCGGATAAATTAGGATTCAACTTCAAAAAGACTTACGGATTGAAAAAGATTCTGCAGATCTAAAAAAACCTTTGCGGTTAACACTCAAATCAGTTCGAATTGACTGTGCAGATTGAAATATGAATTCAAATTTGTTAGAGAGTTTGTAAATTATCCAGTTGGCTAAGTCATTCAAATGAACAATCTATAAGAGAGTAAAAGTTATAGAA
>JAUEJJ010004807.1:0-22696 GCA_032164275.1 Synergus coniferae | reverse complement strand
ACTGTCATTTATAATAAATAAACCTTTCTACGGAAATCGTCTCATTTATTTAACCCTGTGACGCACCCCGTCACAGATCACTTCATAACTTTTTCGAACAGACTCAACGTGTAGCGTGCGTCAGTTGCGTGAACGAATAGCATTATATATGTATGTATTAGTTATAGTTATGTGTAGGATATTGTATGTGTTTGTGTTCGAAATTAGACATTATAAGACTTATGTATTAAATATATATGACCTTGCGCGGTCCACACACTCACTCAACACGAAAACAAAAACGTATCCATTTTTTTTTTTTCGAATCGGCAACGCTCTTTACGAAAATGTGGATGAGTACTTTGTTAAAATTTTACAAACTGCATATCAAACTTTACCATATAAAGCTAACTCTTTCAATTCCTGACAAATTTTAGCTCTGTCCAAAAGTGACATTCTAGTTTATTAAAATTTCGCAAACTTTTTTCATATTTGGATAAGTTCCCGAGTAAAAATGCTTCGACTTGATTCGGTCTAGGATTTGTCTAGATTTCGTCTAGCTCAGTCTCATGGCCAAGACGAGACCTTTAATCCCAGGTCATAAACCTGCTCAAAGAAAAAAAAATTAAAGATTTGTTTTGACGCGTTACTCCCGCTTTTACATGTTGACGTTGTACGCATACGCTAGATACGCATCTATCATTTCCAATTTCTTGATAAGGTCTTTATCGACTGATTAAAAAGCGCTGAAAATCTTAATTTATTTCCGAGTTTATTTCTCAAGAAAATCATTTTAGGGGCCGTCAGGTCATTTTAGCCATAAAACCATAAAACCTTTCCGGTTTTATGGCTTCAAGACATAGACAATAGAGACTGAGATAGACAAGTCTATCTCAGTCTCAACATGGGTTATCTTTTCCGTGTGAGAGATTCGTTGAAAGTTTAATTAGCAATTCAGGTATAAACCCTGAAATATACTTTCTCGAAAATTATACTTGGTTTTTTTCCCCAATTTTTATTGCATTTTTTCTTTCCTTCGATAACCTCATCACTAACTTAGGTTCAGGTCAATCTTGGGTCGGTCTTTGCTCTGTAAATTTCTAAACAGCTAAATAAATTGATATACAAAGTTTATAAATTAAAGTAGGTACAATAAATTATTTCACCGCACGCAAGCTCCCACACACTATTCAGTGTTACACACAGAATATGTTATATGTAAGGGTTCTCAATCTATTTAGTCGGATCTACTAAAAGCCCTAATTATATGCGTTCAATTTAATGAATTCATACTCACCCGAGCCCACCTATTTCATCAACAAAGTGGATATACGTATCTAATTACTCAAAATTCCCGTGGACGAAATGTCAGGGTCACCTAGCTTATTTTTATTCGTCATTTAACTGTAATAACATCTGGCATTTGTTCTGATGTTATCAAGGATAAAAATATTGTTATGTTTGTATGACATAATGAATAATAAAAAAAGAACATATATTAATGTAGGAGAAAGTAAATTTGATTAATTTGATAATTAAATTTCACAAACAGATTTTTTAATTTAGAGGAACGGAGAGTAAAGTAGTACACAGGCTATAATTTGAGGCATCTGAATTTAAATGCAAGAAAGATGCACGCTAGTATGGCTCAAAAAAATTACGGTACCTTTGATTTGTGGGCTCACTGCCCAGAAAGCTTCAATTTGGTGAAAAAAAACTGTTAAACCACTCCCAACCGTACTATATCCTTATTTTTCCACACGTTTGATGAACAAATTTCTAGTTTTACCTAAATATTCTAGAATGTGATCAGAAAAATTAATAAAATGAAAAAATATAGAAAAGTTAAAAAAAACTCTCCTAGAAAGAAAAAAAAATACAACTTTAAACCCCAAAAAATGGATTTTCGCACTTTATACAGTTACTATATTGGTCATATTTCTTGAATTTTAATTAAAATAATCACAAAAATTATTGAAGAAACATTAACTTTCTTAACCATATTCTATGATATTTAGGCAACACTAGAAATTTCTTAATCAAACCTGCAATAAAATACGATTTTTTTCAGTTAGAGGTGGTTTAACCTCCGTGAGATTCAAAATCTCCTTGTTCAAAAGATTTGAAAAAAAATCAAAGTTGTTTTTTCACCAAATCGCAGCTTTTTGGTGGGTGAGCCTACAAATCAAAGGAACTTAAATTTTTTGAGCCATCCACCCTAGTGCACGTCTTATTGTGTTATCCGAAATGCTCGATCTTCTGTTCTTCACAATTTTGAAAGTGGAATCAGAATGAATTGAACAGTACGCATTCTCCGGGAACGTTTGTACTCTCCACTTCAAATTACTGGGACACGCCAAAGTGGCTTAGTGGACAAAACAACCGATCACGAATCTGATGAAATTTCGACTGTACGCATCCTCCGGGGACGTTCACACTCTTGTTGTCGATTTTTCGCAAGACTAGTCGATTCGATTTTCTCTGTCGGCTTAAAAATCCCTAAAACGGATTTAATTTAGATGGGATTTAACGTTCCCTCACTTGATCGTTGGAGAATTTTCCGAGGTTTCCTAGCTTCACATTACAGGAGCGATTTTATTCGACTTATCTTCAAATTTATTATAAGCTTAAGCATCCAAACAGTAGACTCAGAGCAAAGATATTATATGTCAGAGGTACGCGTTCAAGCTACTACAGAGAAGGGCGTTGAATTTTCAGATTAAATTTAATGAGGAGACTTCTCAATCCCCTGAAGAAGCTCGTTGAACTGCGAAGAGAAATTTTGAATAGCGTCTCTTTTAAGTGCGCTATCGAGGGACTTGGTGGGAAATTTGGTGAGTTGGAAATTTTTGATTGATCGGAAGGTATGGCATGATTTGTGAAATTTAGAGCTAGTAGATCCTCTGATTAATTGCGATAGTATTTGGAAATTGCTAAATTATAATTAATGCGGTTTCGTCAGCACATTGTATGAACTATTTGAGAACTCTGTTCGGAATTCTGCCCTCAGAATTATTAATACGCAATGTTCCTCATTTATGAGATGTGAAGTATTTGCAAGTTCTATTTTTCAGTTCAGTTTTAAATTGAACATTAATTATATAAATCATAGGTATTCATGTGCAAATTGTTTGGAATTATTTAAAATTGGTTAACCCTTAAAGTGCACGTAGGGTTTTTGACACTCACAAAAATTTTTTAGCTCTCAAAAACATTAGTTAATTTGGAAAAATTGAGTATGTGTCGCCATCTACCTTGCCTTACAATTTTTTACAATTTTTTACAATTCTTTATAATTTTTCGCATAATTAGAATAAATAAATAATTAAAATATCGACTTTGTACTAAAAAAGATATGTTGAACTATATTGGATTAAATTTTTGTAACAAAATATTCAATAGCGGATGAGTAATTAACGTTCAAAGTCGCTCGGGTGTCGGACACCATGCTCGGGAAAATATTATAGGTATAAAAATAAGCACTTTTTTTTTTGACGCAGTCATTAAGGGGGTAGTCTGGTAACTGAATTTCAAAAAAGCGAATTTTTTTTCATGCACATTTCGGAAGTACAATATATTGAGAGTATATTGTCAAAATTTTAGACTGAAATATGAAATATTCACGAAGTTACAGCACATAGTCGAGAGCGCTTTGTAGTTTGCGCTGTAAGCCGCACAACGCAACGGTCGCGTCCCTCTATTTTGTGTAAAGAAAGTGAAAAAAGCACTTTCACAGTTCAAAAATGCTGAAAAATATGTTCAAACTGCTGAAGAAAAAGAAGCCGAAAGAAAAAGAAAAGACATAGACGATTAGTGTAAGTATGAGTTTTCTACAAAAAATCGTACTAAATCTTTAAACGCGTTTTTCTCAAAACTACATTTTTTCGGTCTGCCCGCACGATTCAAAATATTCTATCGAACCAATCAGGCTGAAATTTTAAGACGTTCTACACATTAATGGGTATGGTAGGAACTAGGATATTTTTTTCCGTTCATTATTTTCTGATTTATAGCCCGATTTCGGAGAAAAATAATTTTTTTTAAAAGTCCGCTATTTTGTTATTTTTCACTCAAAATGAAAAATCCTAGTTCCTGCTAAAATGAGTTTTTTTTTTGCTTATTTAGAAAGGTAATAGCTATCGGGTGACGTAGGGAAAATTAAAAAAAAAAATTTCGTAGAAATGACAGCTGTTTGAATAAAATTCTCTCATTTTAATCGAAATTTTGTGTTTAAAAAATTCATAACTTATGAAGATGGCATCCGATCAAAAAATCCTGCATCACCCGATAGTTAGTATGATAAGGAATAAGTGTTGTGAATTTTAAGAAAAGCGGTTGAGTAGATTTTAAGATATCGTGTACACCAGATTGAAAAAAGTAGTTTCGAAAAAGAAGCATATCTCCGTCATTAAAAAATTTTTGTTATTAATTATTATTTTCCGTTATTCATAAAACTACCATCTACATGTGTAATATAACAATTATTTTATATATTTAATAACTGCGCTGAAAAACATGTTTATTTTTATACCTATTTGTCTGAGCGCCAGGGTAATGTAACTCCTTAATGATCGGTTTATCAACGATGCACTTTAAGGGTTAAGAGAGCATTTTATGCTAATCGCAATCGTAGGTCAGAGCCTTGAGATAAGAATGCGGAAGGACGAATTTGAGAACTAAGGATCAGATAGAAAAGCATGTGGAGGTGAATTGATAACACGCCTTCAAGCAGTTTGTACTTATGTAATGGTATGTGTGGTCGTCTCTGCTGGTTGAAGCTAGCGTGTACGAGTATATGATTCACAGCATAATGCATTGTGTTTGAGTACCTCGGACGTTGAGAAGCATTCGTATCGATTTCATTCTTTTCCATTGTCTTTCATTCTTGTAATTATGGTATATCAATTTAGAAAAATTATACTCTTTTACTGTAATTCTTGGGTGCATTTGTTAGGACATATTCAGTTATAATTTACTTAAATTGAGGCGATTATTAATTAAAAAATCTTTTCATGCTTCGAGGCTTGCTTAACTATTACGATACTGGGTTATCGTGTTGACAGCTCTGGTTACCGTTGCCAGTGGCATCAAGGAAATATTCTTCATGTTCTTACAATTCGAGAAATTTGTCTTCAAAAATAGGGTAACTTTAAGAACTCATATTTTTAGTACAAAAAATATTTTTAAAAATTTGTTACATATGATCCCTAGGTTATTCCTTTATGAATCCGAGCATACTAAATAAGTCATATTTTACTGTATATTTTTGGATAAAATAGGGTTTACCGAAACCCTTCCAAAAAGGCCCTGTACCCGGCCCTCTTAAGTGAAAGTTTTTGTGTATCTTAATTGAAATTCCAATTATTTTCTGTTTTTATTGGTTAATAAACGATATAATATAAAATTTGCTTGATTCAGGTCGGATCATGTGTAGTTCCAAAATTAGGATAAGCAAGAAAAACTTGAACTAGAAGTAGGGAGATGTGTCTGATGTGAATCAGATGGGGAAGTGATTCTCACTTTTTCAAAGAGCTGCTATGGTTACGTATAAAATACAGCAGCTGGCGTGAGGTTTGTTATTATTCGCTGAATTTATTTAGAAAAGGAACCTTTCGTAATAAGAATTTATGTCTCAAATTTTACGGAAATGGCTGAAAAATTATACAGTGAAAAATAAGAAATGAATAGACGCATAAATTTAAGATGCATCACGAAATCCTTTATTTTTGATTTTTCAAAACTTTAAATCTGAAATTTCTTTCTTTTGGTGAGAAAATGACTCCCTATTGTTTTGAGATTTTTAAAAACATATTTAAAGATCTATATATAGAGTGTTTTATGCCGAATATTCGATTCTTCAATGTTTTTGAATTTTAATTTCTACAATTTAAGTTTTTGCATGTTGTGCAATGAAGAGATTAATTTACTAGGATATCATGTGTACCTAATATTTGTGTGGTTGAAAAAAAAATGTAAGGTGGTCATTAGCACCACTAAAGTCATCCCTAAAAGTTTTTCAAAAATTATAAAACTTTCAGGGTATATTACATACTTTGGTGACAACAACTTATATTGTTGAAAAAAAAATTGTTATTGATACTTGTCCTAGAAATAAAAAAATTATTTTTTCAAAAATTTAAAAAACCGATAAATTATTGTAAAAAGAAAGTTTGTTGTGGCTTATTTTCTAAATTTTACTAAGAAATTCATTTCTGATCCCATAAATAGTATATGTATAATATTATTTGTGGGATCAGAAATGTATTTTTAAGTAAAATTTAGAAAATAAGTCACCACAAACTTTCATTTTGCAAGAAGTTATCGATTTTATAAATTAAAAAGAATGATTTTCTTAATTCTAGGACAAGTATTAATAAAAAAAATTTTTCCAACAGTAGAAGATGTTGTCAGCAAGGTATGTACTCGTAATTTATCCTGAAAGTTTTATAACTTTTGCAAAATGTTTTGGGATGAATTTAACCCAATAAACTCAACTTTATCATAAAATCGCAACTTTAAGGCTACTAATAACTATCTTAAAGTTTTTTTTTCAACCAAACATGTAGTAAATTATTCTCTGCATTGCACAACATGCATTAACTTAAATTGTAGAAATTAAAATTCAAAATCATTGCAAAATAGAATATTCGGCATAAAGCACTATACAGCGATCTCTAAATATTTTTTTAAAAAGCTAAAAGAATAAGGAGTCATTTGCTCACAAAAAGAAAAGAAAAAGATTTCGTGAGGCACCCTAGTATAACATATATATTTGGTATTTGCACAATCTCTTCAAAATTATATGTATTATATGGGTGATTCCATATCATTTACCATAAAACTGAAAAATAAAATTGCTTCGAATATTTTTTTCGCGTTTTAGAAACAAAAGAAAATATGCAATTGTTTCAAATAAATGGCATTTATATAAAATGGACCTCTTAAAAATATTTTTTTTAAGGATTAGAGTATTCGTTATAGTTTTAAGAATATTTTCCAAAAATTTTAGAGTGGACCGTTGAGTATTTTTTATTAGACAATTAATTGTTTAGAGTCGAGTCAGCTTCGAGCGTATGTTATAATTCTTTTCTCAGATTAAAAGACCTTAATAATCTTATTGGGCACCAGAATCAATGTTGGTACTACTAAGGAACATATATAGTTAGTTTTAGTTTGAGACTAATTGTTATAAACAAATTATAAAAACAAATACATGCATGAGGCGCTCAATGACACAAAACATTTTTTTTAACTAAAAATGCTGAAATATCACAACAATAATACTCGTAATAAATAATGAACACATGTTAACAATTACTATTATTATAAACATTTTAAGAATAAATAGAATTTTTTTCATGTTTTCATATAAATATTTTTTTTCTCATCCAATGCATTTAAAATATGTTTGAAACAGATTTTTTATAATAAACAATTGTAATCATTAAGTATTTCTTATCGTTAATAACAAAAAATACAAACAAATTCTAAAATTAATAACTTTACAAAGAAAAAAATTATTTTCTCACTTTTCAAACAAGTGAACAGTCATACTTCAATAAAAAATAATGACTAATAATTTTTGTTATTAATGATAAGAAATATTTAATTACTAACAATTGTTTATTATAAATAATCTGTTTCAAATGTATTTCAAATGCATTGGATGAGAAAAAAATATTTTTCTACATGAAAAAAAATTTTAATTGTTTATTAAAATTTATAATAATAGCAATTGTTAACATGTAGTCATTATTTATTTCGAGTATTATTATTCTGTGGCATTGTTAGTCAAAAAAAATTTTTGTATCATTAAGCGACTTATGCATGTATTTGTTTCTATAATTTGTTTATAAAAATTAGCCTCAAACTCAAACTAACTATATATGTTCCTTAGGAGTGCCATCATTAATTCTGGTACCCAATAAAATTATTAAAGGGGCGGTAAGGTTTGCAAATTTTTTTTCCATTTTTTTTTCATTTTTTTTTTTCTGAATGGAGAACGTTCTAAGAATATTGTGTGAAAGTTTGAGATGACTCGGAGCAAAACTGACGAAGATACAGTGGGGTAACGTTAATTCGTACAAAAAAAAGCACATTTTTGTGAATTTTTTTTAAAACACAGTTAATATTTATTTATTAAAACCAATGGTAAATTAAAGCATAAAATTCGAAGAATATTTTGTGAAATTTCCATGTAGAAATATTTAAATTATTCGGAAGCGTCTCGGAAAAAGTAGAATTGTGGTGCCCCCCATAACTCACAACTCACATTTTCAAAGTCGGTGCCCCTCGTGCCTTCAAAACTACTGCACCGATCCCTTTGAAATTTTGAACACTATTTCTGTACATAATTTACGAGATAACACTGTAGAGTTTTTTTTTCCAATTTGTTAATATTTGTTATTTTAACCAAATTTTTTTTCGCAAAAAACGCGTTTTTCACTTCAAAGTGTTCCTAAAAAGTGAAAAATTGAAATTTCCAAAAACCCTTTACAGCGTTACCTGAGGAAATCAATTATCTAACGAAAAAACTTTGACTTTTTGATTTAAGATGATGGAGCACCGAGTTATGAGGGGCACCGTAATTCAACTTTTTTCGAGATGCATCCCCTATAATAATTGAGCCGCTGAATCGTGTGTGACGTCAAGATTTTATTTAAATTTTACAGAAATAAACCCTCTTAACTTTATACCCTAAGTTCCTCGTTGTGTCCGAAAATCTTGAATGTCTAGCAGAGACGCATGAATATTCCCCAAGTTTCAATTGATATTTTCATTTCACCGAAAATTAAGTTACCTAAAAGCCATCCACCATAATTTTTATTAATCCTAATTTTTATTTAGTCTAAATTCTATTTACTCGAAAAAGCATTTGTCATAATTTTTATTTACTCTAAATTGCATTTACCCTAATTTTCATTTATCCGAAATTCTATTTGACATCATTTTTAAATACTTTAATTTCCACTTAACCTAAATTTTATTTATCCGAAATTCCGTTTATCATAATTTTTATTTACACAGAACGTACACACAGCGCCATCCGCTCCAAACCTACCGACATTACCAAATTCTCTTAGATGGGAAACAACGGCCTGAAAACTGGCCAAGAATCTTTTAGGGCAAATGGAATTTCTGTTACATGAACATTATGACAAATGGAATTTCGGGGAATTGAAAATTATGTTGAATGAAAATTAGGGTAAATAAAAATTATGACAAATGGAATTTCAGATAAATGAAATTCAGGTTAAATGCAATTTAGGGCAAATAAAAAATGACAAATGGAAATTCGGGTAAATAAAAATTATAGCAAATAGAAATTCGGTCACATAAAAGTTAGTTATATAGAAATTAGGACAAATGAAAATGATGTCGAATGGAAATTCGGTGAACTGAAAATTAGGTTGTATAAAAATTAGAACAAATAAGAATTATAACAAATAGATATTCTGCTAAATCAAAATTATGACAAATGAAATTTCGGATAAATAAAATTTTGGTTAAATGGAAATTAGGGTATTTAAAAATTATGTCCAATGGAATTTCAGATAAATGAAATTTATAGGTTAAATGCAATTTAGAGTAAATAAAAATTATGACCAATGCTTATTCGAGTAAATAGAATTTAAACTAAATAAAAATTAGGATTAATAAAAATTATGGTGAATGGCTTTTAGGTAACTTCATTTTCGGTAAAATGAAATTTATGTCAATTGAAATTTGGGGAATATTCATGCGCCTCGTCTAGCACAGTCTTTTGAGAAATTCTTCACGGAATGAAGATGCCAATGAATTAGTTGTTAAATTAACAGTTCATTTACTTATTTATTTACAAGCAAAGGAGTTTCTGAATATTGAAGGATGACAGAGACAGCTCTTCCAGTTTACTCAATTTCAGCAAATATCTTTAAAACAAATCATTTAATGAGTATGTGCTCAATGTTTTAAGTGAAAAAAATCGATCTACTCAAATAAAATACCACTCACCTTTATATAGATGTGATATGCGTAGGGTCTTCCTTATTATAACTCGGTTTGAGACAATATGATCCGCTTATAGATGCCGTCAGTGGGCGTTGATGATAGAGAGTTTTGCAGACTTTGTTCAGGAACGGTGTTCCCAAGTTGATGACTGTTTTTGATAAACCGAGTAAATGAATTTCACTGATAGTCGTTCCACGACGAGAATCTGGTGGTATTCCTTGTTTATAAACACGATATGCGAAGGAGTCTTCTTATTAGAATCTCGGCTTGAGACATTACTATCCGCTTATAGATGTCGTCAGCGGGAGTTGATGATAGAGATTTACAGACTTTGTTTTAAAATGCGCTTACAACGAAAGTCTTAAATCAACAAAGTTTACAAATTACACTGATACAAACTGACAAAAAATGAACTTGGTTCGTAGTGAAAATTGGACTCTAAACTGAATTAGACTTGAATTAGACTTGAACTAGACTTGAACTAGACTTGAACTGATGATACGACGGTGAAAATTGAACTGGTGTACTGTTCTAGTTTACAGGTATATATATATGAAAATTCGGTGATTCTATTTTTATCTATTACATGTCTATAACAGAAGAGTGTTGATTCTCCCACCTTGTTTTAGAGTGCATAGTCCTTCAGTATACAGCAACTCCTTTGGCGCCTTTGAAAAGTCTACTCTTGTCGTACATATAGTACATATAGTCATGGCGTCTATCTCTTTTGGCCGTCGATGGAAGGTCTACTCTTGTCTAATAGAAGAGTGTGTCTTTTTGAGCGCTGCTGATTCTCCCACCCTGTTTTTAATCGTCAATTTTATCTTTGTCTTTACCTGAGCAGGTCTATGGACTGTCTCTTTCATGCGCATGTTTGTTTGGGATCGCTCCTTTTGCCTATTCATTTTAGAACATTTCTATATTTTAGCTTATTAATTATTTTTCATGAATCAAATGTTTATAATTTGTTGTTTGTTTACAATATTTACTTTATTGAAAGTATGAGTGATTTACATAAATAATTAAGGAATTGATACCTTTTGAATTATTGCACAGATTATAAATTAATTATTTATTAAGTAAATTATTTATTATAAATGCGTCATCCTTTATGACACGTGTAAGGGCGTATGAAATTCGCATGGCCGTTTTGGTTGGTCCTTGTTGTCTTTAAAATCGATGTTGAAAATTAAATTTTTTAAATATATGACATTGTAGGAAATTTTATGACGCATCTTTTATCTTTTTACAAAAAAGTTGTATCTTTTAATGTTTCTGAAAGAAAGTGAAAAAACTGGTTTTCGTGTAAAACCAAATTTAATCAATATTTTGACTCTAATTCGCTCTAGAAGACAAAGTTCTGTATATTTCTGGATAAAAATTGTAAGAGTTATGCTTCAAACTGTTTTGAAGATGATATGCTCGTTTAAAATTTTCCAATTTTTTATAAAAAAAAGCTATTAATTTTTTACCAAGCAGTCTCAGAATAACTTTACGCAACTTTCAAACGCTTCGTTTATCGAGCGAATTTGAAGTAAGCCCAAACTTCCAGCGGAAGAAATATTCACTAGGGTATAATGAAGTTTTCTGAAAAGTATAACATCAATACAGTGAAGCGTTAAAAAAACAAGCATTCAAACAGTGCGTCAAAGACAGATCGAGCGCGTGAGAGGTGAAAATACTTCGTGCGCCGATAATGTTTGTATACAATCAACTCTCACACGGTCGGACTTTATATGACGCGCTGTTTGAATGCTCACATTTTTTTATCGCTTCATTCTATTGAAATAATACTTTTCAGAAAACTTCAGTATACCGTAATGAACATTTCTTCTGCTGGAAGTATGGGCTTACTCAAAATTCGCTCGATAAACGAAGCGTTTGAAAGTTGTGTAACGTTATTTGGAGACTGCTTAGCAAAAAAATTACTAGCAAAAATATTCAGAACTTTGTCTTCTAGAATATTTATTAAATTTGGTTTACACAAAATCCAGTTTTTCCACTTTCTTTCAGAAACAGTAAAAGATACAACTTTTTCGTAAGAAGATAAAAGGTGCGCCATAAAATTTCCTACAAAGTCATATATTTCAAAAATTTAATTTTGAAAGCGAATTTTATATGCCCTTACACGATCCAGCAGCTCAATTGCTGCCATTGCCGTATTTTAAAATATTTTTACGTGAACATTTGATAAAATATTCTTCAAATATTATACTTTAATCTACCATTGGTTTTAATAAACAGATTTTAACTGTGTCGTGCAAAAAAATTCACAAAAATATGCCTTTTTTTGCATGAATTAACCTTACTCCCCCCCCTCCTCCCCTTAAGGTCTTTTATTCTGAGAAAAGAATTATAACACGCGCTCGAAGCTGACTCGACTCTAAAAAATTAATTGTCTAATAAAAAATACCCAACGGTCCAGTCTGAAATTTTTAGGAAATATTCTTAAAACTATAATGAATACTTTAATCCTTGAAAAAAAGATTTTTAAGAGGTCTATTTTATGCAAGGTGTAGGTAACCCTTGACATTACCTGAAAATTTCATCGTATTGTAAGAAATAGTTTACAAACTGGAGGATTTTTAAAAATCCTTCATTTTTTCTATTTCAGATGTTTAAATACTTGTAACTTGAAAAGTTTGCATATCATGTCGAAATAAAAATATACGTGTGTATTTTTTTTTGTTTCTAAAACACGAAGAAAAATATTCGAAGCGGTTTCATTTTTCAGTTGTAAATATGATATGATATCACCCATATATTCTAAATTTCAAAATTTTTTTCCGAAAATTCCCAAAAAAACGTTGATGATGGAGATCTGTATAATTTTTATCAATTTTTTTCTGAAAATTTCATTTAAAAACAGAAATTTTGAAAAAAAAAAAATTACATTCCGAGAAGTCAATTTTTGAAGAAGTTACGGCCATTTGAAAAAAAAAAAACAAAAACATGTTCTTGAATTTTTCTGGAAAACTCATAATGTTTTTTGAATTAGGTAAAAAAAACTTTAAAAAATTCTGAAAAATGTTTTTGATAGGGTAGAAAAGATAAAAAAGTTTCAGTCAAATCGAAAGATGTCGGGGTCAAAAGTGTTCGATTGAGCAGGGAATGCCCATCTGTATATTCGATAGATATGCATACACATACACACACATATGCATTGATATGAATTTGTAGATTAATAACTCTCAATAGGAAAGATGAAAATGTTTGCATATTCATGTTTAAATACTTATAGCTAACAATAAGTAATATAGTATGACTCTCTGCTACGTTAATTTTACCACACTTACCATATCATGCTCTTCTATAAAACTAATCGAGCAGTCATATTTCAGAATTAATAATAGATGCAAGTCGTAAATGATCGTGCACTACAATAGCATTCATGTACAAAAATCAAATGTTGATACTATTGAACAAGAAAAGATGCGACAAAAAGCAGTGACATAATAATTTATATAATTATACGTGGACAGGCTGGAAGTTTTCCTGTTTTTGTCTAATATCGACCTGAAATGGACACAAGTTAATTTTACATTAAAACATATACAATGTAAACAAATCATTATAAAACTGTACATGAAGATGTAATTAAATTTCAATTCAATTCCTTCTCGCAATAAGCAGATTTTGATATTTGTTTTGAAATTGTAAATATACAATTATACATACATACATACATACATACATACATACATACATACATACATACATATATATATATATATATATATATATATATAATGCAGTTTATATGGTCAATAGTCATACTGCGAATGGCACGTGAAAAGTAAATTAACCTAAGCAATTGCAATGCCCTGCATTGTTCTTGCAAGTATGATATTGATTTCATAAAGTAAAGCCCTTCCGCAGGACGCTGTGTAGATATAGGTAGTACACGTGAATGTGTTCTGCTACGCAAGTAAAATAAGCGAGTGTAGATCGTTGAATAATATTCAAATCAGCCACGATTGAACGCTCAAAAAGGTCAAGTGAATATTTAGATCGTCATTTATACAAAAGTTTTACATATTTTGCCTATTAACGCATATACGACGAATAATAAAACAAATTTAATTATAACTTCTTATTGACATATTTAAGGATTTCGTTCCTCACATACGTAAAAACTCACTGAAGTTCGTGACATTTCTCAAATATGAAAATTGAACTGAAACTTAGAAAGTTAATTGAAGGATGTCGTGGCATAGCCGTGTATGTGTCACTTTTTTCGTAACTGCGGGGATTTATTTATTAATTCGTTTTTATTGGTTTAAAAATTCTCGAAAATTACACCGTACATTTTGATGAAAAAATTTCAACTTTGAAATTGTTTAAACAATAATTTGTTTAAATAAACAATGTTTAAACAATTTACAAATATATTTTTACTGAAAAGTCGTGTGTTAGTTTTTATGTTATTAGAAATGAAGCCTAAAAAAATAACAAAATACAAAAATGTTCATGGACTTACATGGTTTATATTTGACCGCAGTCGATTTTTGACGCTATGTATCTCTAAAAGTGTTAAACTTTTCAAAATTTTATTTATTGAGATGTATGTATAGAGATTTATAAAATCTCAAATGTGCTTCCTCATATTTTTGTTTTATTTTAAGAATCCAAATTTTGAAGTTTTTTTACTCTGCTTAAAAATTTTTCTCATGGCACTTACATGGTTTTGCCGCAACAGCCTTCAATTTAAAAAGTGCATCACATCATCGTAAGTCAAAAAGATTAATAGGAAAATTATCATTTATTAAAGAAAAGTACTTCAATAACTTCACAGTAAATCGTGTGGTATTATTTTATAAACTCTTTTTACTTATTTTTCATAAAAATATCATATTCTTTTAGTCCCTAAATTCTAGTATGTCAAATGTTAATTTAAAGGTGGATTGAGAAGACAGTATGTTCGGAGGAATGACACCCAGGGGCTGTCTATAGGGCAGTGTCCTATCGCCCATTATGTGGTGCTTCGTCGTGGATGGCTCTAAATGGGGGGGCTGGTTGTGAGCTGGACTGTATGACAGCACAAGAAAATAAGAGGACCAGGTACATAAGTATCTGCTCGGATAGCCAAGTGGCAATTAAATTTGGAAAACCACAAATCTTTTCGCTTCTGGTATCGGAATACAAGAAGGCATTGAACAAACTTGCAGGTAGTCCGATTGGTCCAGAACATATTCTTGGCTTGGGACCCTGTTGTATCAAGCTGGAGATAAAAAACTGTGTAGTCTAGCAACAAGCATTTGTACTACAAATACTGTGCCCAAGTTAAGGCATGTAGATAGGTTAAATGTGTAAGGATAATGTGTAAGGATAATGGTGGAAATGTTCACTACGCACAACCATTGAAATTGCCATAGGTACAGGATGGGGCTGGAATCCAGTATCGCTTGTAGTAAATGGGGTAAGGACTATAAGACGTTCCTACATATTTTAGGTTGTTGTTCAGATCTTGCCGGAGTCAGACAACAAGCCCAGGTGGCAGCAATGCTGGAACCAGAGCAGATGAAGGCTCTGCTGGCCAGCCACATTTTAGGCTTCTTAAGAATTACGGAAATGGGGGCTAGTTAGCGTCTAGGTGAAAGAGAATGGCACAATTGGCTTTTAGCCTGAGCGCCTGTAGCGCCCCCCCCCCCTCCCTCCCGTCCAAGTGTGGAGCACCTCGCTTGATATTTTAACTAGCTAATTAATTTACTGTAGTTTGAAGTTTATGAAAAAATGTTTTCTAATTTCTAAAATGGTGGGTTCATGGCTCATGTATGCCAAAGCATCCTTTTTAAGGGGATCCGCGGGGATAGGGTTTCAAATAATTAACACTTATAGCGAATTCGGTTATCTACTCTTTTCTGCCACTACTCCGAGCAAATGCGCCTGCTCTACACTACGCGAGTGTACTCCAATCTTGCTCCGTGTTAGTACAGAGCACGCCTCTGACGTCATGATACGGAGAGAGTACAATTTTTCGGTGCATTTTTCATTTCGGAAATGATGTTTTTTTCAATAAAATCAACTACAAACATCGCAGAAATGGACTTTTGCTTTCAAAATTTGCAGCTAAATAATAACTGCACATATGGTTCAAATAAATGTAATAAATTATAGGCAAAAATACGTATTTTTGCGATTTATGAAAAAAATATTTTTGACGCAGTTATAACAAAGAGTTATAGGTATTTAGATTTTTTGTGTTAATCGTCCTTCTTCGACAGATACGAAAAAATTTTAACAAAATAGTTAGCACAGTTAAAAAAGTTTTTTTTTCGTACCATCTAAATTGAAAATTCGACTTTCGATGCTTTCACATCGGAGCGAAAGTCTTTTTCCCCTTGTCACGTAAATTACTATTTTTTCATTTATGAGATTTGAAATTGATTCGGTCAATAATATAGTCTTCAACTAAAATATTTGTAAAATCGGTATTTATAAAAAAAAATTTTCTTTAAAATAATTTTAATTATTTAATTAATTAATTTTTATTAATTACTGATTCCTTTAGTTAATTTTTCATTAAATCATGAATTTTCAGAATTTTTTCACCTATTTTCGAGCAAAGCACTAAAATCCAAGATTTCATCCATGGCAATTCAAATAAAGAGCATACGTACTACAATCTTGACAAATGCTCCGTTTCCAAAGACGGTGCAAATAAAGCTCTTTTACAGAGTAGAGCGTACCAGAGCGTATACTTGAATACGTTTTTCACTCTGCGCTAGAGTAAAGTTTTTATTTCGAATACACATGGTGCACTACACTGCAGCAGAGCAACGTTACACTAATGCAACTTTTGCTCTGCATCAGAGCAGTGTTGTCAAACCGAAGGCCATAACAGCACCGCTGTAACGTCGTGACTTGCATCACGTTAACGATCTTCTTCCCAGATCGATTTAATTGCGCGAGTAGTAAAAATGGCCAGCAGGAACTCAAATTAGCATTAAGGAATGAGAGAGAGTATGGACGTATGAGTGGATTGAGAATTTTTCAGGATTAAGATTTTATTTCATTTACCTTATTATGTAAGCAGTTTTATGTCCCATTATTTGTTTGAGCTTTGTACACTTTGTTTTCAGCTTATGTTCGCTTACTTAGCTTTCCGAAAGCCTATATGTATTTAAAGAGTATAACGAACTTGACTACCCTGTCTGAGCCCTTGCCTACACATATGAACTTTCACTATCCTCCAAAACCGTAAACGAGCTTTCAAATTTTCAGGTTTGAATTTGAGTGGTATCTTCTGATAACTGGCGCTTAGTAATATTTAGGAAGTTGAGTTCCAGAATTTTGTTAGCACTTGAAGCTCTGAGATCCCTACAGAGCGGATATTGCTATTATAAATTTTGGCGCTCAACTATTATAAATTTTGTTGGTTACTCGTCTGAATGTTCCTCACATTATTATGTTTGTTCAATTTTATTGAGCTTTTAGCTATTATTTATTTGTTAGCATCTTGAAGTAAATCTACTTCGAAAATGTTAAACTCCGAAGTGAACATTGACAAATTGTGGGCCGAGACTACTGATACGATTATAAATTGGGCAAGTTCCTTGAAAAGAAAGGACTTGCAGGACATTTTGAAATAGTAAGGATTGAAGACTACGAGCGATGATTCCACGATTCAGTGGCGTGTTTGAAATATCACCAATATTAGCGACACATGCATATAACATTTGTCGATAAGGAGGATAGGGAAGCTCTCACTAACCCTTTTTTCTCACAAAACAAACAGACTGCAGGTTCGACAGAGTTAGAAGCGAAAGAGCCAAGCGACATTGTGGTCCCTGCTCTACCAAATGACATTTTCGTAATTAATAGGAATTTGGGAGGTATGACTTTCGTGTATCCTGTCGCGAATTATACTACGCTTCCAACCGATTTTCAAGCCGTGCCACAGTATGTCCCAGTTAGTCGCTCTACGATGATTCCATCGTCATTTCAAGGACTGACCCAATCTACAGATACGCGTGTGATGTCGAATCAATATACAGGAAACTATTCAGGTCCAAGACAGGATATGAGGGCTGACCTTAATAGCTACGATTTATCGTTACATGGAGATACAGATTCAGGCGCTAGTTATGTTACCGCGTTACCGGTAAATACATACGAATCCATTTTTGGAACCGTATATTCAGAGCCACAATCCCTTTATATCTAGTAATGATTTCTTTGACAATTTGGGGAATCGGGAAAATTTACAGACATCTTCCCCAAATGTATGTACATAGGTACCGAGCCAATCCAATACTGTTTCGAAGACAAATATCCACAGTGTTGTGATTAAATAAAATATTAGTTACAGCGGAAAACGAGATAGCAGTGCGGAAGACTTTCTGACTAGAGTTGAGGAATGTCGTAGAGGTAAATCTCTAACAGGTGCAGATATCTTCAAGGCTATACCGTTTCTGCTAAAACTACCTGCACAACATTGATTCTGGTTCAATAAAGGGAAATGGAAATCTTGGAAAGAGTTCGTTACAGCTTTTAAGCGACGTTATGGTGGGATTAATTTTCAGACGCGAGTTAGAGATAAAGGTCGTCGTAGGGCACAAGGCCCCGATCTATCTCGACTTATCTCGAACCCCTCCCAAAATTAGACTATAGGTCTTTCAGCGAATTGCAGGAGTGCGGAGAAAGATACGAGACTTCTAGGGAAATAAAGCGGATAGAGTTGCAGCTACAGAATCCAAAGCGGAAGAGACCAAGGATACTAAAAGATCAACCAACGAAAAACCCAATAAGAGAAAACCCAGAAATCGCGAGCGTAACGATAGTAATAAGCCTAATAACGATAAGAATCAAGCAACAAACTTTTCCGTTCCGAACAATTTGACAAATCAGTGTGCAAGATTAGATCCTCCTGCGGTTCCGCAACTCCATACGTCTAATCCTTTTAGCAATTTTCGTCCTTATAGAACATCTTTTAATTTCTGTCCCGGCTTTCCTCCAGCATCTACGACTAATTATAATTACCTTCCGGTAGTTACCCAGGCCGCCTATGCACCGAATCTCCCGACTGTAGCGGTGGGACCAAAACTCACTCAACAGGTGAGTAAAGCCTGTTGGAATTGTAATGAACAGGATCATAATTGGAGAAACTGTTCACAACCTAAGAAGGTTTTATGCCATGCTTGTGTCCGGTCTCTTCTCCCTTTTGTTATTAGGGCCCCTCAAATACAAAAGAGTCAAGTAAATGCGGTACTTGACGAGAGACTTCTGTCTTATGTATACTGTCTTAGTGGACGGCCAATCACTAAGAGGACTCTTTGATCCAGGTTTTTGCTGTACCCAAATAGGCAAGCCAGCCTTTAAGAAATTTAGTGCTTTACTTAAAAAATTATGTTAGTTGATCAAACACGCCCAGGAATTATGTATCCTAATGGCGTTATTGAGGAAACCGCCGAACAAGCTATTTTACCTTTAGAATTTTTAGGAATTCGTAAATGTTTGCATGTTCGTTTTGCTCCGAATTTTGATTGCGAAGTTTTGTTCGGTCACGACTTCGCGGAGCTTTTTGATTTCGATGTTAGATTTAAGCATAGGTTATGGAGTAGGAATTAAAAGAAAAAGAGGTTCAACAACTAAACGAGCTTCTCACTCAAAAAGTTCCTCCAATGCCCTTTAAGCTTCCCTCAACAAAACATCATATTGACGTGCAAGGCCATGCGTCTATTAAGCATAACATTAGGCGCTTATCTCCAAAAGTGGAAGAAGCCTTTAGAGAATCGGCTCAAAAATTAGAAGATCAAGGGATAATAAGTCCAAGTGATAGCGAATTGTGTAATACTGTTGTCATGGCTAAAAAGTCAGATGGAATCTATCGATTTTGCATCGACTATCGAAAATTAAACAAAGTAGCGAAAAAGGATGCATATCTTATGAGAAACATTAGCCAAATTTTGGATAGACTCTTATCAGCTCAATATATTTCTACGATAGACTTCAGCCAAGCATTTCACCAAGTACCTTTGACCGATGAAATCAAGAAGTTCACTGATTTTCTAATACCTGGAAAAGGACTGCATGACTATAACCGAATGCCCTTTGGTATTTCTGGATCACCAGCTATCTTTCAGAGGTTGTTAGACAAGCTAATTACTATAAAGTTGGAACCTCATGCTTTCGCATATATAGATGATATAATAATCGTGAGCGCAACTTTCGAGGAACATATATTTTGGTTGGAAAAAGTGCAGGATACCATCATTAGCGCAGGACTTACGGTTAATCGTGATAAAAGCGAATTCGGATGTAGCGAAGTACGACTCATCGGCTACTTAGTCAATAGATTTGAAATGCACCCAGATCCGGAAAAAGTCCAAACCAGTAACTAACTATCCTGTTCCTAACACTATACGGAAACTGAGACGATTTTTGGGTATTAGTGTCATTGTATAGGCGCTTTTTAAAAGATTTCGACAAGAAAGCCGAACCATTATATCGCCTACTAAAGAAGAACCCAAGATATACTTGAGGCGAGAAACAAGAACGAACTTTTCAAGAATTGAAGATTAGTACCGCACCTACCTTATCAAGACCAGATTTCAGTTCCGTTTACAAACGGATGCAAGCAGTACAGGTCTAGGTGCTGTATTGACACAAGTCCAGGATGGCGAAGAATATGTCATCGCTTTCGCCATCCGTGCATTATAGAGTGCTGAGAAAAACTACACCGTAACTGAACAAGAATGTTTAGATGTAGTTTGGGCCGTTAAGAAATTAAGACCTTATTTTGAAGCCTATCACTTTACAGTGATTACAGATCACAGCAGTCTACGCTGGTTATACAATCTAAAGGATCTCACAGGTCATTTAGGTAGATGGGCCTTAGAATTGCTGCAGTATTATTTTGAGATTCAATATAAGAAAGGCGCACTTCATCATGTTCCAGATGCCTTATCCAGAATTTACGAGCTAGATTTAGAGATGGTTAATTCCATAGAGAAGATAGAAGACCTTTGGTACACCAGAAGAACCAAATAGTTGACGAAATGCCACATCAGTTTCCAGATTGGAAAATGAAAGGTGGAAGAATATATTGTCATCGTCCAGATCAATATACAGACCCCTTGTTACCAGACTTACAAGGGGACCTCGCGACGTTGTGTTTTTTGTTTTTATCGATACTCTCCTGAATGACAGATACCTATTAGAGGTTTTCTGAGAAAAATCAAGAAGGCGCAATTTTCAGCCGTTTTCGAGAAAAATGCGTTTAAAGATTTGCTTGCGGTAGAGCCCTTGGCTGGTAGTCGCAAGGTTGCATGCTCGATTCTGGTTGCCTGCACTTTTTTTTCAATGCAAAACTGTTTATTTATTCATTCCTTAATAATAATTATTAATATTATAATTTTTAAATAATTTTTTTTTTTAAATAAAATCTCTATTTTGACTCTTTATTATTTCTCGCTTGCAAAGTTGTATATTTTCTTTTAAATTATTAATTCTTTAATTGTTTTTAGAATTTATTATTATAAAATTAAATTAGGAAAAAAGTGTTAAGTGTTTCAAAATTGCAATGCTAAGTACGAAATCAAAATGTTTTCTACAAAATACAAGAAATAAATTAATAATAAGTAAATAATAAATTCTAAAAACAATTAAAGAATTAACAATTTAAAAGAAAATGTACAACTTTGTAAGTGAGAAATAATAAAGAGTCAACATAGAGATTTTATTTTAAAAACAGATTAAATAAGTATTTAAAAATTATAATTTTAATAATTATTATTAACGACTACTAGCTGAGCCACCGTACTGTTGGAGGCACTTTTACGCCAGAGCCATGACCATCCGCACGCAAATCTTTAAACGCATTTTTCTTGAAAACGGCTGAGAATTGCGCTTTCTTGATTTTTATCAGAAAATCTCTAATAGGTATCTATCATTCAGGAGAGTATCGATAAAAACAAAAAACGCCACGTCGCGAGGTCTCCTTGTTAGAGGCATAGAAAGTGTTACTGCCCTTTGAACTCCGAAATAAAGCTATACTTGTAGCATATGACACTACGACATCAGGTCATCTCGGGAATATGTTAGATAAGACCTTCCAGCATCTGTCATTGCACTATTATTGACCCGGAATGTTTCAAGATGTAGCAGACTATACTGCTCGTGTAAAGTCTGCCAGAAGATGAAGATCGAACAAGCAGGTCCAATCTTTCTGGTGGGAAAGAGAGTGATAGAGCAACCTTGGTCAGTAGTTGTTGCTAATATTATGGGTCCACTCCCACCAAGTCGCTCAGGTAATCACTACGTTTTGGTTTTTCAGGACATGTTTACCAAATGGATCCAAGTTCTTCCATTGAGAAAAGCAAATGTTCTTAGCGTCCAGAAAGCTTTCGAGATACCGTTATATTTAGATGAGGTACTCCTGAAGTACTATTTGTAGATAATGGTAGAGAATTCGTTAATAAGTTAATTTCGAAGGCAGCTTCGAAATTAAGGTTTCGACATTCGACTACTCCAGGAGAAAGGAATTCGCGAAATTGTACCCTTAGCCGTCGAGGAGTGGGAAGATAGAGTTAAGAGAATACCTGTTCTTCGAGATTTAGTTGAACACCATTTAGATTTCACGTCTGATAGGCAGGCAAAATATTACAATCGCTATCGAAGATTATTTATCGAGTAGGGGATATATATAGTGTTTTGTATTGAATTTTGGGATGAAGAATTTTTGCAATGTTCACTAAAATTAATTTTATTTAGGAACACAAATATA
>JAUEJJ010004603.1:0-22969 GCA_032164275.1 Synergus coniferae | reverse complement strand
TAAAAATTCATTAAATTTACTATATTTAATCAGGCACTGTCGCAAATAGGGGCACTGTCGCAAATAGGTACACTTACTTTAGTGCTTTCCAAAATTTAAACCAAAATATCGCAATAAGATGGCTGCTTACATGAGTCAGCATAAAATTTGAAATTTTCTCACGTTTTTTTGTTACATTGAACAGTTTTCAAAATTTTTACAATTATATTGCTTTGAAATATTTTTACGAGGGTATTTGTAATTTTGCGTTATGCACTAAATTTCGTTATTATACATTAAAAGAAAAGCAAAATATTTTTGAAAACAGAACTTACATTTTATTGTAGTTATATTTTTGGAAAAATCCGTCGATAAAATGGAAGGATGTCTTCGATTCGGTTGGATTTGACTTTTTGGTAATTGGGGTGTCTTCCTCGTGTCTACAGGTGAAAATGGACTAGTCGGCGTCCTCCCGCCTCGTGGCACCTATCCTTTCTCGTTACGAAAACTGGCGTAGTCCAGAAATTTTATGATAATATAAATGTTTATTTGAGATCCAAAAAGCCTTGTATTTAAAGTAGGCACTAGGTGGTGAAGATGGTTTGAAAGAAATCGACCGGCGTGGTCTTTGATGACTTGGCACAATTTTGAAGAAAATAGACTCGTCCAATCCAGTTCTCTATCACTGTCTCTTCTTATGTTAAATTTTTGTTTTTCGGGGGTACCTTCTTTTTGTCGGCTCCTCCTGGTTGATCCTTTGTCGATTTATTACTGAGCGTAAGTGACTGAGCACATTGTGAAAGAAAAATGTCCAGAGAAGTCGCGCACGCACATGTTTACTATAAATCAAAAGAACGAAAAATTGTACTTCTTTTTCACAAAAGCTTTTGACCGAAGGTTGCTTGTCACAAAGTCCGGGATAACCACTACAGCGACTTGCTATGCATAACCCACTGGTTAATTATTTTTGAATTTCGGTTTGCACGTTCACATCACGTCGGGGTCACCACTATTGCGACTTGCTATGCAAGAGAATTAATATTAATTTAGAAGAAGGTCCGAAATATGGTAACTGATCACATGAACTATGTGTTCGTGGTAGATAGGAACTCCATATAAAAATACAGATATGTTAGATCCTTACACTTACACTCAAAGGGCGCCACCTACGCTAACTTACCAACTAAGCATACATTGGAAACTTGCATTGATATAAAATTTCGGCCAAATGAACTTTCGGCTATATGGAAATTCTCGCTTTTGATATTTCTGCCAAAGAGAAATTAGGAAATATTATAATACTATTCGGGCGAAAAGAAGTTAGGCAGAATGTTCATTCGATCAAAAAATAATTAGGTCAAATTATTAGTTGGTGAAATTGAAATTAAGATAAATGTAACTTAGAGTAACCGTATATTAGGTTAAAAAATAGCTCAGAAAATTAGAAATTAGGTGAAATGAATATTCAGAAAAATGGAAATAAGGTTAAGGGGGGAGTCTGGTTTAGGAGCCGAAAAAAATCGATTTTTTTTGTCTTAAATCTATTCTAAAACTATCCAAGAATATGTCTTCAAAATATCAGAGACCAATTAGACATGTTTCCAAAGCTAGAGCAGTTTTAGTGGCCGAGCATCGAGCAGGTGCGAATGCTCGGGCAAACCCCAGCACACGCGCTCCTTCACTCGATATATTCTATATTGTTCAACTATACTTATATTATATATACCTGAAAATCATTATTTGGAGTTCCTAGTGAGTGCACAGTGACGAAAAATGAGTGTTTTGGACACGTGGAAAAGCGTATAGGTACTCGTTTATGTAATAAAAGAAAAACCGAGAAACTCGGAGGAAAGAAGGGGCTAACGGAGAGTGTAATCAAGAAATTGACGATATACTACGGTTTGGCAATTCGTCGAACCTATTATAGCAACATTAGACCACTACTGTTCAACGGATGTAAATCCTCGGCATGAAAATTGTCCAGAAGGCGCCGAGAGTTGGTGCAAATGGCGCAAGGCTCAAGCGGCGAATAATCTTGTATCTTACAAACATCCGGCGAGATTAATCAATGAAGCCGTGGAGAAGCATATTCGTCCAATTTATGAAGAGCTCTCTAATGACAATTTAATGACGCGGTGCTTAGGCGGCCACATCTCAAAATTCCAACGAATCGTTCAATTCAACAGTGTGTCGCCTAAGTCCGAAACATTTGAATTCCGGCTATAAAATCGTCGAAATTGCAGCATATATGGCTGGAGGCATTTTTAACGAGGGCTACTCTGTTTCCTTTCCACCATGCAGCTCCGCAATATCATGATTGGGCAACAGTGCAAAAATTTTGCTGACGTCGTCGATGCTGAGCGCATAACACGGGAGAACCGGCGCGCATCACTTTCTAGCAAGGAAGCTCGTACAGCCCGAAGATTGGAAACCCTCAGCCAAAACGAGTTTTTTGAAGAAGAGGAAGGACTGATGTATAGCTAATTAACCTCTAATTACTGTAAGTATCCAAAAATTTATATTTTTTTAGGCCGAAAACTTTAAAGCGCGTTTTCTCGAGTTTTCATTTTTACGATTTTTAGAAAATGGTGGGGGCGATAGCAAAAAGAATATACGTCCGATCGAAAAAAGTCAAAGTGATCTAGCTTCAGTATTAAATTATCTTCTATTTGAACTAAACACGTTGGACAAAAGTATTATTTAAACTACGTTTCTTGCAACTTAAAGTAATTTTTTTTTTTAAAAGTTAATTTTTGTTTCAAACTTCGAAAAAGTTTGGAATTTGCCAACTTCTTCGGTATTTTCTTAGTTCATATAGAAAAGAAATTTATAAAAATTAAAAAAATTTTTGTCTCGACTACTTCAGACACACTGCACGACCTCCATCACCCCCACCGATTAAAAAGTGCGCTCCGGCAAAATGGTCATAAGTTGACGAAATTGTAATATTTTTTAATAAAAAAATTGTTTTATAAAGCTAAAACATGGTAAATTATGTTCTCAAAATTTCGTTTACCGCAATCGTTTCCTTTCCTTTCAAAACAATTGCTGAAAAAACGCTTTTTTTCGGCTCCTAAACCAGACTCCCCCTTAAATGATACTTAGGATAGATAGAAATTAGGAAAAGTTTTAATACGATAAAATAGAAATGTGGTTAAATAGTAAATCGGTTACATATAAATTATAGCAAATTTGATTCATGAAAATGGAAATTCTGCTAAACGATAGTTCGGGAAAATATAAATTTGATTAAATAATGATTCTGAGGAATAGAAATTCGAACAAATTACAATTCGATTGAATGGAAGATAGGTTAAATAATAATTCTGTTACTTGAAAGTTAGAGTACATTAAAATTCGGGAACTAGAAAATTATGTGAAATGATAATTCGGGTATATAGAAATTAGGGTTTATGTGTATTCGGAGAAACGGAGATTAGGTCGCATAATAATTCGGGGGTATGAAAATTAGAACAACTGTTGATTCGATAATATTATGGTATATGAAATTCGGTCAAATGGGAATTATGACAAATATAATTTGGAGAATATTCATGCGCCTCCCTGCCATATCATCTTCAACAGATGTCCAAAAAACGCACGTACTCGAATATGTAAGACGGGCTAGACAAAGCGCCTTCGGTGCCCTCGACCTATGAGGGCTACAAACGTCACGCTTGACAAAACACGCTTTTTCCCTCCCTTGGTGCATAATATATTATTGACAGATTTGTAGCGGAAATAAAAGTCTGAGAACACGAGTCGGGTATTTTTTACCCCTATGTATAAAATACGTGGGGTAACTAAGGGTTAAAAATATTTGCTTACACAATTGCGTTAATCGTTCAACTTACCCTCTAGTCCCATAAATGCATTTGGATCGATGTGAGTTATCTGATTACCGTCCAACTCTAAAGAATTCAATAGCGTTAAGTGGCGAAATACCAGACCTGGAACTTCGCGAAGTTGATTGTGAGCCAAGCCTAATGAGTCCAAGCTTTTTAAACCTGCAAAATGCAAGATTCCATGAAAGAGTGAATAGCTTAAAAATTTATAAAATTGAAGGGATATTATAAAGAAACATGCTTTAATTATTTAGAAAACATAATAATAATAATAATAATATAATATTTTTTGTTAAAACTGCAGATATAACATTTTTTTATAGTTAAAATTTACTTCTATGATTTATTTGACGTTTTAAATGTATTAGTATTAAATCACCGAAGTTAAAGAAGGAGTTAATGTTTCTCGTACACTTCTATAACAATTTATTTTCCAATTCGAATGGCGCAAGCGTTATGAACTTTTTAAACATTTCCTTATGTGAAAGATTTGTAACTTAATATGTAATTGAGTATTATAAGTTATGGAAACAGAAAAGGGCCTTGTTTTTAAGTAATTAAGGAAAACGGATTCATAGAAACTTTAATAATGTTTCTCAAAAGCAATTTTAGCGAAAAATATGTGACGATCTATTTTGCCCTCGTTATTTCGTCTCCGGACGCTTCAGTCTGCCCATGTTTTAGGTATATTTTAAGATGAAATGAAAACAGATCTCTTAGTAACAAAACATAGAACTATTTATTCTCCTACCACTTTTACTTTGCTAAGTATGAATCTAAAGTGTGAGAGTAATGTAGGTGTGAAAATGTGTATGTGTGTGTTTTAAAATGCAATCTTAAGTGTATTTGTAGTTCCGGTATGTGACTTACAGTTATTTTAGTGTGTGAAATGTGTGACTCTAATTTAGGAAAAGGTATATTTTATGCTAAGTATTTGACGTTTGAAAGCGGAGGCGAAAGGAAACATGGAGGGGAACTTTTAATTTAATCAATCTCCTGAAACTATAACGCAAGAAAAAATTCTCTTTACATATTTTTCATGTTTAGTTCGGATCGATATATACGTGAAATGACTTTAGTGATGATTTGCAACCTAGCCCTCATGTCCCTTCTTTACTCGGTCGGTAAGTTGGTACTCGTATTTATTTGAGAATAAATACTATGATAGGTGCGCCTACAGATAGCGAAAATCTGAGTAAGTTTTCGTCGGACGAGAGCTGCCTGAACCATTCGGTCAGCTGTGTCCAACTCAACTGATTTTTGAGCGTCGATCCGTCAATTTTAAAGACTCATCTGTAAGACGGCTGATGCTACGATTGGTACGCTGGCGGTGGGGGTATGGTAGGAGCTCGCTAGGCTCGAAGACGAGAGCCTGAAGAAAGTGTGCGTGGCTAACACACACGTGTGTAATCCCTCATCGCAAATATATATATATATATATATATATATATATCTTCGACTAACACATTGACATTTGTGCTAAAAAATAGGAAAATTAAAGGTTTTTTAAATTCCTATCACGTGAGAAGATACTGATTATATGTGAAAATCACTCTCTCAATTTTTATAAAATTTCCAGGTTTTTAGACCCCTCGAGTGAGAATAAAAGATTTTCGCGACGGTCTTCATCTCTCTGTGCGCGGCTGCACTATGGGCCAGGTGACTAAAAGGGCTTAGGGGGGTAAGCATGCAAAAGTTGCCCCCGTACGTATCAAATTCATATTACCACTATAGGTGGGCATTGATGTAAAATAAAATTTCTCCAAAGGATAACTTAAAAATTTTATTTTTAGGGGAGTTATGGACAAGGAAATTAAAATCAAAAAAGTAATTTTTCTCGAAAACTACGCAACCGATTTTGATGATCAAAATATATGTTATAGTCATCCGTAAGACTAATTAGAAAAAAAATTATGAAATTTTTAGAACAAAATATAGGGGCAAAAAATGTTTAAAATTTTCATCATTTTTTTTGAGGTTATGTTTTAGAAATACACCTCTAGTTTTTTTGTTTGCAAAAAATGCTCTTATTGTCTACATCAACATATATTTTACCCAAATTTTTCATAGGGGTACTTCATGGCTTAAAAAACAAAATCTCGCGCGGGGTGCCATGCGTGCATGTAGCGCAGCCTGCGATTCCAACCCAGCTTGTGTCATACTAATATTCTGATTCCGTTTTCACTTGTTTCGAACAGACTGTCAAATATTCTCATAGCATCATGCTGCCTGCCACGATACTAACTTTCTGGATTCGTTATTGACTTGTTTCGAACAAAACTTGATTATCATCTGTCAGCAGTAATAATTGTACTAAATACTTGTGCTTTAAAATACCGCATTCTTTGATTAACAAATGTTTCAACTAAAAATAAAGCTCAAATGTGCTGGCTGCGACGCTTTCGTGATTAAAAAGAAATGCTAAAAAAAGATAATAAAAAATGCAACTGAAGCAAATGATTTTTCTCTTTCATTAAACCGCATAATAGTTGTTAATCACATTTTATGCCACAATTGTCAACTCTCTATTTATAAAAAAAAAATTCAATAGTATCTGTCATTTTGACGAGGAGAACGCCTTCTTCCGACAATAACTTAATTAATAATGATCAAACGTTTGAAATTAAACTTAAATCAAATGATGTAATTGCTGATGTTGAACGCATTCAACTTCCTATTCAGCGGACTGTTGCAACTCACAAATATTGTTGTATTTGCTTCTCCACGACGAATTTAACTACAATCCCTGAAGAAGTTCGAGTGCAGTCTTATAATTAGAAGAAAATATACAGGGTGCGTTATGTCGGTATGTAAACATTGAATAACTTCTAAAAAAAAAAAAAACAACCGATTTCTATATATGAGATATTTTTATTCAATTTCGTCCTTTAAAATTTATTCGGATCAGGTTTTGAAAACAACATCAATTAAGTGGCCGTCTTTAAAATTTTCCCTTCTTCCTGTGTTTTTCATTACCTTTTCGAGCATCTCGGGTGGTATAGCCATAATTTTGACTCGAACGTTTGCCTTGAGCTCGTCAATGGTCTAAGGCTTGCTGGCGTATACTTTGCTTTTCAAGTAACCCCACAACATGAAGTCCGGAGGGGTCAAATCTGGAGACCTGGGTGGCCACTCAATGTCACTATTTCGGCGCATTGTTTCGTGTAAAGCGATTCATTGTTAAAATTGTACTGAATTGATGTTTTAAACAAATGCCTAATCAAGTCAATCTGTTGACAAATGGCAAAGTTATTCAATGTTTCCATACCGACTCTCTTGATGGTGCATTCTAATACATCAAATATCACTGCATTAGAGTTGTCCAAAGTAATGGAAACCCTTTCTATAATGTGTGATTCAAGTTTATTCGATAAAGTAGGTGAATATAGTCTTTCCGAAAAACAATTAGAAGTATTTACTGAGTTAAATTGGGTCATTTTGTTCAAATTAGGTACTGGGAACTCTAATAAAATGCTTTCTTCTATCTAACAGTTAGAAAATGAACATGATGTATTCGATTATGCTGCTAGTGTAATGAAGTCCTTTGAAAATGACATTTTGTCATATCGCTTCGGTTTAGGTTCTCTTAACAGAGATAACAGTAACGGAGCTTACTCTACACATCAAAGGAGCACTAATAATGAATATCAGATGAAATCTTACTCTGGATAGAAGAAAGTTCCTCTCTGCAAACCTTTCACTATTTGCACAATTGACGGCTACATTGTTGAAATGCTTGGACCATACTTTGCCAATCAAAATGATGCCGAAAATCTAACATGTGTTATTGAGGATCTAAATAGTTTACGTAAATTCTTGAAAGAAGTTGATATTTCTGTTCTTGATCGCGGTTTTCGAGATATAAAAGAATAGTTAGAGCAAGGGAATTTAAAAGTTTTAATGCCTGCTTTGAAAGGAAAAAGGAAACAACTGTTTACGGAAGAATCCAACGAATCTCGTTTTGTCACCAAAATTCGGTGGGCAGTGGAATCTGTGCACGGCGTACACAAACAAAAATATCGTCTTTTGAATCACAAAATTGATAACAAACTGATACCAAAAATTGGATCATACTTCAGAATCGCGTCGTTTCTCAATAACACTTTTGGGAAAAGACTTCAATCAGATGTAGACACTTTTGATGATATTGTGCAAAGAATACATAGTCAAAGAAAGGTGCAGAATACTTTGGCTACTGTGGTACATAAAAAAACATGGCTTCGTCGGAAACTTTCTTTAAAAAGTGTCACATCAGACGACATTTTAGATTTTCCGGACATGACTGAAAGAGATTTAAAATCTTGTTCACTGGAACATACAGATGGCAAACTAAGAATTGTGTATGTGAAAGATGAGTCAAATGTGCTCAAATTAAACGTTCTATCTCATCACATTTCTCCCACGGCTTATAGATGATTTTTAAGGTATATGCCCAATACTTTTGGAATTTTTGGTTTGACACATTACACATGTGAATGTGCTAATGGCCAACGCACTGTAGGTTGTTGTTCACATTATTTATCAAATGCTAGGTATTTGTCCTAAATTCTTAAACCTGCAGAAATATTCAGTGATGTGTTCAAGAAAAGCAACTATATTTCAGTGATTGAAAGTGACAATGATAATGATTAAAGCAATAAGCAACTCCTAATGGTGAGAGGCACGGGGACTCACCTAAATTAAACACCCCAAATGGTGAGAGGCAAGGGGACTCACCAAAATTAAACACCCCAAATGGTGAGAGGCACGGGGACTCACCTAAATTAAGTACCCCAAATGGTGAGAGGCAAGGGGACTCACCATAATTAAGCACCTCAAATGGAGTTCAAAAACGTACTGCAACCTCCTCGTGGTGGACTCTGGAAACTAATTTTTATAGGCTAACTGTAGGTGAATCTGACTAAAATATTTAATGCAATATTAAAATCAGTAGATACAAGTTATATTGATCAATGATGTTCAAAAAGTAATTTTTTGACTTTTAAAATTTTCGTCCATCGAGGCATTTAGACAATACTTTTACTCGATCTTGAGCGCTGAGTCCCTTTCTCGATCCATACCCTCAATTGACGACTAGATGCAATATGCATACTACATACTTCTGTATAATGTTTTACAGATATTGCAGTCATTTCGTTACCTTTCAAGACATATTAAATCAAAAATGTATTTTAAAAAATTTATATTAAGAAATAATTTGAAAATATTGTTACGATCCTGTGGTGTGGTAAGTTGGGAGCCGGTCGGGATGTAACTGGATGAGGGAGAGGGAAGGGCAGAGCGGGGAAGTGTGTGACGGCACCCCGGTAAATCGGGGTACGTTGGGTAAGAGGGGCGGGATGGCAGCGGAGCAGGAAAAGAAAAAATGGCGGCGGAATAGAGAAGCAAGATGGGGGGGGAGATTAGTCAAGGAGGTAGAATGCGTGCTTAGGACAGAGGGGAGAGTCAGGGAGGGGTGTCTGCATCCCTCGGAGGAACCGTCTGATCACCCCGCGTCGTTCGCCCTCCGTTTTCGGGGGGGGGGCGGCTTGTTCACGCTTCGAGGGAGGGCCAGTCTCCTTCCTTCCTCGGCCGGGAACAAGGCACGGCGCACCCCGGTGTAGCGCGCGACGGTACTGCGGCGAAGGCCCAACAGGTACCAAGGGGGTTACTCTGACAGCGGGGGTTTCGGTCGAGTATTAACCGGCGTGTACGGGGCGTCCGGGTACAGCGAGGTCCGTGGCGAAAAGTCCCTCTGTTCCGAGGGTGCCTTGTCCTCTAGGGGGTCCTTGGTGCGGGGATCCTCCCGTGGTGCTGGTTCTCTGCGCTCTGGGTTCCTGGCGGGGATAGGAGCGTCCAGGTTCTTTTGGTGGTGCGAGGACGGCGCAGCTTTTCGGCCCGTCGTTGTCGTCGCCTCTGTCGGGCGTTCTTGGCTATCCAACGGTCCGTGCGGATGGTCGGGGCCCCTTGGTGACCGAAAGATTCGGCCCGTCGCTCCCTGATGAGGCAAGGTTTGGGGCTCTTCCCAACCCAGAAGGTCCTTACGAGAGGCCTTAAGTTACTGGGGGTCACCTTACTCCTAGTGCAACTCCAAGGAAGACGATAAGGCCTCGGTCTGGTGATGGCCGAGAAATCTCGGCTAACTTCTGGCTCCAAGGAAAATTATTCCTGACACATGTTTAAGGAACAGAGTAGTTCTGAAAAGAACTGCTTGACACACAAAAAACAATAAGTTAGTTCAGAAAAGAACTGATGTTTGATGGAACATAAAGTAGTTCTTAAAGGAACTGTTTGTTGGAAAAAATAAAAGATCCGGTTTGTCCGTGGTAAAAGTCTTCTTTATTACACCTTTTCTTCTTATCGGAAAAATGAGAGGAGTCCTGACGTCTGGCGGAAGGGTCTCTTGGTTGGCTGAGTAGCAAAGTTCGTCGACAGTCTTTCCCTTGCACGGAAAGCCTGGGTCTGTCTCGGTTCGAGTCCCCGAGTCGAATGCCCCGATGCCCGAAATGTGCCTCCTTTTATGCTGGAGGCCAGAGGAATGGTGTCAAGGCGCTGATTGGTCGCGTCTCATCCCCAGAAATCTCTACGCGCCAATCAGCGTTAGAGTCTCTCCGCCTCCAGTGCCAGACGGATGCTTGTGTCCATGCTCCTCTCATTTTTCAGTGCTAGATCCTATTACTTATTGTTAATGATTTTTACACTATGGCGAAGATTAATATTAATATTATAACTAAGTTTTACTATCTTTAATTTTAAATAAATGATTCCATCCGCATTTCGTATCGCTTCCTCTGCGTGACGCAGTTACGTACTCGTTACGTTTCCTGGCAAAAGCGCGAGAGGACAACCCTTTTGTTGCTGGATGTCGATCATTTATTTACGGCTAGTTTTTAAAAAAAATAAGAATCTTAAGGAAATGTAATGCTTATCGCGAGTGGGAATTTTCCTACGACGTTCCAGATTTTCGAAGGTCTACCTGCGGGGATTGTCCGGCCGGGCGAACAATGAGGTCCCCACAGTAGTCGAAGGTTGTACGATTTATGGAAGCCTAATTATCTTTTAATGGGGTCATTGGGTATTTGGGAACTGAGATTCTCGTCCCGATAAGAGTTGGCAATGTCGTTGTGCCGTCTATACGCTTGGGCGTACATATATCAATATATTACCTTTTGCATTATATCGCACATTATTGATTTTACATGATTTCCCATGATCAACACAACACGGGTTGATATTTACAATACAATACATATAAATATAATATATATATGTGTGTATGTGTGTGTGTGTAATAATCAGGTTTTAAGTACTTTAAACTATATACAAAATAATAAATAGTAGCCTGTCTTCAAACTCCATACTTTGTTTTTGGCCAAAATTTCCGTCGCCTGTCCCGTAGTAGGCTGTCGGCATCCATCGCACAGTGAGGTAAAAAAATGCCTTTGAATATAGTAAAATTATATCGGTACCTCCATGTTATACTCTCCTATCTGGATTTTTAGAAGGTTTCAGGATAGTAATTTTAATATTTGAAGAGCTTTAAAAAATCCGAAAAATGTGTAACAGTATTTTCACGTTTCAATAATTTTTATATGCAGTTAATCATACTGTATAAACGAAAACATATGGAAAATAATAATGTACAAAAATACAGTATAATCATAACCTCAACCTCTTTGAAATTGAATTGTATAGACAGCTAGCCCCAGATAGGAGAGTATAACCTGGAGGTACCGATATTCAGAAGCTGTTTCTCAAAGACTTTGAACGTTTGTTTTTTATTTTTTAGTTAAAGCAATAATATTTAGCATACATCTGTTATGGCCGATTTGTAAAAAAAAATTTATTTTATTTTATTAATTAACGAAAAATTAAGAAAAGAATATTTTTTCTTTCAAAGAGTATCGGTTTTTGTGAAATATTTGGATTGTAGCGAAAATATTTTCGAATATATTTTAGAATATAATATTTACACATAGAAAATAAAATCATAAGCAAAACTTGGAGAAGGAAAGTAGAAAGTAATGGTTGTCATAAAACGATTAAGCGGATCAGGACATCTGGCTACAGGGCTACCGAAGGACCCAAGTATATGGTACACATCCAGACGATTTTTTATGACACGCCTGTCCAGCAAGGGAGGGTATCTATACAAACCAGATGATAATTTTCCTCATTCTACACTTTTTCTCTAGGCTTTCCCTTCAGAGACTCCCGTGTAAAAATTTTTCGTCTCCAGACCGTCTTGAGTCAAGACATGTTCAAGACAAACCGAACCCAGCCAAAAAAAATTGGAAATGATAGATGCGTATCTAGCGTATGCGTACAACGTCAACATGTAAAAGCGGGAGTAACGCATCAAAACAAAACTTAAATTTTCTTTTCTTTGAACAGGTTTATGACCTGGGATTAAGGGTCTCGTCTTGGCCATGAGACTGAGCTAGATATCAACGTCTTAAGTCGAAATCTAGACAAATCCTAGACCGAATCAAGTCGAAGCATTTTTACTCGGGTGGAAACGACACATCTGGATTTTGTGGAGATGGTTAGTACCTTACTAGAAATTCTCTAGAATTTCCCCTTGCTGAACAGGTCTGTTTTATGACTTAAGCACTCTGAACATTTGCCTGTATCATAGAATAAGTACATTTACTGTAACATAAAAAAGGGTCTTTTGACCTACGATTGAACCTGGAAGTGCGTTTTCCAGTCAGTCCGTCTGGTACCTGATCATTGTCAAGACCTCCTCGTCTTTGGACTCGGTCCGATCTATCGACACTTTTGTTTTATAATAATTCTAATAAAGTTTGATTATTTATTAATAATTTTTTCATTTATTTTATTTACACGTATGAGCACACAGGATTCCAGGAAATTTATGGTATTCAAGTGCTTAGCAATTGTATCAAAATTCATTAAATATCTTATAAACAAATAAGTGAGTGAAAATGGATTCATGAGGATTGGCACTGAATCTTCAATTGATTCTCATTATCAGATTTAGTTGTCCAATAACAATTCATGATTGTATAAACAAATTTAATTAACAGATGCAATGATTGGTTATTTTTCGAGGAAAAAACATGGTTTTTTCATCGGAATGAAGTGTCAATAACGAATTTATAGTCATTTAGAATCGCTTAGATGACAATCAACGATTATTACTGTTAAAAAGTGTTTTTTAAAAATTTTTTAAGTTTTCATGATTTTGTATTGTGACGGGAAAGTCATTTTACCTAGAAATCATTAAGTTCCGTAAACTTTTGAAGGAATTAAAAATAATTGTATTGGTCTATGGTATTGTATTTTTCTGATTTTCGAAATTTGCATTTTTGAAAATTTTGGGTGTGATGCAGATTTCTGCAACTCACAAAAATATAATTTTCCTTTCTTTAAATAGAAAACTCGTGCTCCTGCAGACAATAAATTCGGCACTCCTCCCTGTTTTATTTTATTTTGTTTATGTATCATTTTTATTTTATTTCTTTTATCCTACCTTATAGTTTTATTTAGCAAATCTTAGCTTTTGTTATATTTCAAAGTATTTTTAGAGCTATTTTTGTTTTTATTTTATTTTATTTTGTAAAATTTCCGAATTCCGTGGTCTTGAGCGGAAGTCATTAAGGTTACAGAATACAGCCACCTACACCAGGATTCACACTACCATCGCCTTCACCTTCATCAAATCTTCGCAAGCTTAGTTTCTACATGGTATATCTTGGATTTTAATGCCTCTTTGTTTATCTCTTTATTGGGAGTATCAAGGTAAATGGGTTCCTTTTTCTCCACTCCTATCGCCAAAGTACAGCCGGCCCTGAAGTCATTATCGAGGAGAATTCTTGCCTCTAACTTCCTCTCATATGAAGAAGTTCGGAATCTCTCTCTCTTTCAACGGCGGCTGATAAGAAATAAGGAAGAAGAAGAAAGGACATTGATGGACTAATCAAGAAGCAGACCTCATCGGCTATCCTTCTCTCGATCCTTGGAAGTCACGGAAATTAGTATAATTCTCACCAGCCCTTCCCTAAATCTAATAATTCCTTAGGTTCTACAAATTCAGTAACAAGCATGCGAACTTTCTCTTTTCCGCTTGTAAATTCGACGCGTGAGCACGAGCTTATACATTATTTCCAATCTTTTTTTCTGAATTTATTTAAATTAGAATTTATTGTCGAAATACCTGAAATCATGTCGTTAGAATATTTCTATTGTTGTTTATTTTTAGAATCCTATAATCTATTATTCGAATATACCTTGATATTTTAATTATGTAATTCCCCGATTTTCTTTTCACAATTGCTTACCCATTTGCTTACCAATTTTATGGAATTCTAGTATTTTCAAATATGTATTTTCCCAACATTCTTTCAATTAATTGCTTACCCTTTTGCTTACCAAATATTTATTTAAATTTTAAAACTCCTTTTAAATAGAAAATTCCCTTTTGCTTATCTTATTCTCTTGATTTTTGAAAACTTTGTTGCTTACCAGAAAAAACCCTCTTGTTTAATTTATTACCATAAATTTTGAAAACCTTATTGCTTATTATGTAACGCCTTTTATTTCAAAACCTTGTTGCTTACCACGAAACCCCCTTGTTTTTGCTATTATATAAATCTTATTTGTAATATAGATAAGTAATTTTGGCATGAAATTGTTAGATCATCAATTTATACCGTGCAGAAATTTTGCCGTTGCACTTATCAGGCCCATACTCGTCCATATCGGGCCCTGATGTGGAAATCGAGTCAAGCCCAGACTCATGATGAAATACCTACCCATCTTGCAGATCACTCAAACGCTGAGCCTGACAAAGCAAGCTGCGCAGTAGACCCAAACGGAGCTTCGTACTCCACTGCGCATGCGCCGCGCTCGACAAATGTTTGGTTGCTAACTCACGCGCAGTTTTAAATTATTATTTATTCTAAATTAGAGCAATATTAACCCTAGACGGATCTCGTTAATTTTTTTACCCTCACCGGATCCTCTGGGGGACAAATGTCCCCCATTTGGATTCCCTGTGCACAATCTTTTCTTTTCATCGGAATGAGACTTTAATATACACCATTCTCTTCGTTTTTTAATGCCAAAGAGAATGGTGTATCTAAAATTTCGATTCAATGAAGTTAAAATGTTGAAAAAAATGTTTAAACAAATAAAAATCGCGAAAAATCGTGAAATTGACATTTTTTGGAAAAATTCATGTTATTTCTTTCCTAATTCATGAATTTTAAAATTTCTCATTTCCAATGGCATATCTTTTTGAACATTCAAAGTTAGAAAATTTAAGAAAATGAGAAATATCGGAAGTGCGTGTAAAATCTTTGTTATTATCAATAATTTAAATTTATAACAGGTCAATCTCTTTGTTTTTTGACGAACAATAAGACGGTTTCACTTAAATATAGATAAAAAAATGATGAAATAGTTATTTTCAATGAAAAAGAGGTTAGAAAAGTTAAAAGATCGTAAAAACTCGTCGGAATGAAAAAAAGAAGCCTTTTCTACAAAATTATTTTTATTTTTTAACTAAGTGAATTAAAAAACATTAAATGAAACTGATAATTGCGTTAAATAAGTTCAATCGACATCGATGCCAGTCGATGCAAAGGTTGCACAAGACCGCCCTATGTTCCTCACACACAGGGCGGTTGCATCTGTCGCAAAATACGCGAACACTTTTGTCCACTTGCCGTAGGCAGAAGGTGCATCTTCCTCTTCTAGTAGGGACAGGCAGATGTGCTGGAGTTACTCGATCTATATGGAGAATATTTTGAATGTTCAAACCTACTGATTCCTCATCCTGTTACAAAAAAAAAATAATTCGTGAATTTTTCATCTCGTTTTTGGTCAGTATTGAAGGTTGTGAGTGCAAAAAGACGATAATTGAAAAATAATATTGGAACAACAGAGAATAATAAAAAATATAAAAATTGAATTTCAATTTTATAGTAAAATTTTTACTGTAAATATTCTTACTTCAGAATTTTCTGCTTCTTCCTCAGATTTAGAATCCACCAACACTTCCTCAGAATTCTCCTCCTCATCTTCAGAGGTCGATGGCAACTTCTTTCTCTTTTTGCTGCAATACTGCAGTTACAGCTTTGGCACTTCTTAATCGTATCTTTTTGACATCTTTGATGAGAAAAATAATTAATTAATCATTCATTATTTATTAATACATAGATTTATTAATGGAGCACTGCATGAATAAAATCAGAGATAAAATTAACTATACTTCACGTTACAATTCGAAACATCAAAATACCATGATATACTATAAATATAAGTCAAATATGTTCATTTACATGAGAATATGAAATACACTTACCGTGACGAAACTCGAGCGTAACGGATCCTCTGGGGTACAAACGTCCCCCAAGCGCGCAACAGATTCTTCTTACACGTGACAGGTAGCGAGCAGCTGGCAACGTCGACCACATAACCTTGCTCTAGGATAGTCGAACTGAATTATGGGTAGGGTCTGCACCCGAAAATTAGAGATATTTGCTCAGGAGAATGAAATGAATTTCGCGTGGGGGACGTATGTCCCACGGAGGATCCGTCTAGGGTTAAATAAAAAGTCAAATTAGTATACATAAACTTTATTTTTATTTTTCTTATTTATTATTATTTTTATTTTTTTATTTTTCTTAAAATTATACACAGAAAATTTTTTTAAATTACTTAAAATTATTTTAAGTCTAAAAATTACAGAAAAAACGTTAAAATCACTTAAAATCGGGCGTATTTTTCTTTAGAAGATCCAAAAAATTAACTTTTTCCAGAATTCTTTTGAAGAGAAAAAAACAACTGAATCCAATGAATTTTAAGGTATATTTTAATGTATATTTTAAATATAACACAAATGTTCTCATCGTAAAATAACAAACTGCAAATCTTTCAATCCATTTTGATAGGAGATATTTTTCTTTCGTGTGAACCCAGGAAAAACAGAAAAATCGTGAAATTATAACTTTTATCATTTTTAAACAAATTTTTTTTAAAGAAAAAAAGAGTTTAACATGCCATAAAACCTATACTTTCACGACTTTCTCCGTTATTTCTTGGTTTACACAGAAGAAAAATATATTTTAATTGCCAGAATCGTAAAAGGTGCTCTCTGACGGAAGTCACCTGAGATATGAAAGACCAATTCACGTGTGAAGGATAAATTTTCGTTAAATTAATTATATCTAAAAATATCTTTAAATTATATCTATGTAAAATCGTTTATCTCATCCCATCTTTTTCTTTTATTGTTGGGCGCTTTGTGCGTCCCTTTCAGAGACTTTTGATTTTGTTGAAAATTAAAAAAGTGAACGTCACATGGGTCAAAGATGTATTACAAGTTCAAAAAAGTTTATTTAATTTCAAAATCACACTTCTGAGCGGAAAGTGTTTTAGGGGTGTTTTGTTGTGCTAGGCTAGCACAACTCAGCATAAATTTTGTTTCTTTGAAAAAACAAAATGGAGGTACTGGACCAAAATATTTTGTTAGGAAATTTTGGCTCAAATTTCGATTTTTTAGAAAAATATTCTGCAGTACAATTCAGCAAGAATTTAGCAGAATTCAGCACAATTTTCACTTTTAAAAAAATTTAAGTCGGTGTTACAGGGCCAAAAAAAAGTTTTTTGAAATTTGGCTCAAATTTTGATATTTTCGAAAAATGTTTTAATTGAGCACAAATCTAGAATGATTTAGCATAATATTCATTTTTTTGAAAATTTAAGTTGGCTATGCTAACTTTGCGGACATTTTTGATCATTTTTAAGGCCGTGTATTAAAGATATACGGGCGCGAACCTTGACGCGCGCCAAACATCTAGTGTGCTATAAAAAATGTAGAACTGAGTCTGAGAGTCTTGGATGAGCTCCAAAATGTTATAAATTTAAAAACCTCATTTTTTGAATAATTACAAAATATTTCAATGCTAAGTGCATGACAAAACCACGTAAAGTCATGGACTGTCTAGAAAATTTTGATAAAGCAAAAACGATTTGGTGACTCTAATATGTCTAAAACAGTGTGGCAGAAAATGAAGAGGCTGCGAATATAATTTACAAGACAGTCTCGGAAAATATGAAGGGTTCTAAAGAAAATAAAAGAGTCTGTGAAGTAAACTTCAGATTTGTAGTCTTTTGTTTACAGTACAAGGTTACACAATTAATACACGAGAAAAGTATTTCTCACTTATTTAACGCACACAAATCTAATTCTAATAATACATGCAACGCAATTCCCGCAGAATATTGAACGCAAAGTTGTCGGTCGAAATGGTCCTAATATACTAACCAGCCAAATTCTCACCCCTTGTGAGAAACGCTCAGTGCCCGGCAAAAAATTGGTGGTAACTCAAATGATATTTAATTTTTTTACTTTAATGTCGAATAATTTTTTGCCATATTTTATTTAATTTTATATTATAGCAGATTAAAAATGGGACAAAATAAATTCTCAGAACAGAGAGAAACTGACAATGAGAGTAAACATGCCCAGAGGAGGCCCATGCAGCTATTAGTGTAGTGGCGTTTCTGCGGCCCATTTCAGGAAGTTAGGTCCACAAACAGTGAAGACTAATTGTCAGACACATCACTCAATTTTATGAATAATTTTAGGCATAACACCGACACTAAAGGAAAAACCAGTCAAGTACAAGAAGTTTAAACTTCATATCCTATCCAATTCCAACACGCAATTCGCGGTTCATTGCGACAAAAAATTGTAATTTGTGATTCTAATTCAAATCGAGAAACATGATTATCCAAGGTCCAAAAAAAAAAAAAAAAAACGAAACACAATGAGTAGACCGCGCCGTACACTAAATTATGGTATGTATAGTCGTCAGAGAAACGCTGTCGGTAAATATAATTTCTTTCAAATGTGAGAATCTGAATGAAAACACAAACTGAGACGGTATATACTATTATATTCCAAACATGTTTTGAAACTACTTGGGTTTTTTGTTTATTTATAATGTATGTATGGTATTTATAATTGATTGTCACATTTGAAAAAAATTATATTTACCTACAACCATTACCATAATTTAGTGTACGGAGCGGTCTGCTCATAGTGTGTTTCTCTTTTCTTTCGACCTTGGATAATTACGTTTCTCGATTCCAATCACAAATTACAATTTTTTGTCGCAATGAACCGCGAATTTCGTATTAGAATTGAATAGGATATGAAGTTCAAACTGTTTGTACTTGACTGGTTTTTTTTTCAGTGTTGATGTTATTCCTAAAATTATTCATAAAATTGAGCGTGTCTGACATTTAGTTTCCCTTTTTCGCGATTCGTCTGCTCTATTTGAGTTCATTCTCTCATCAAAGTCGAGATGTAATTTCATTTTTGTTGGACTCAGGACTACACAAGACCCTACATATTTAGTAAGTTGACTCTATATCTCTCATAAAACCTTTTTCTGAATTATATACCAACTTTGACTTTGACCTCTTCGGATTGAAGTCTACTTGGGATTTCATTAAGATGTAACTGTATAGGGACAGTGTAACCACCTCTTATTTCGTGACCACATTCGCGTATCCCCAACAGGTATTTTATAATTTATGATAATATTTTATATACTGATTTAGACAAAAGATTAAATTAACTGAAGAAATTAAATGAAAAAAAAATTAATATTTCTATTTGTAATTTATTTGTGTGTTTTAACGTATGAGAATTTATAAAGAAAATTCGTAAAATGTTTAAATTCGCTATAATCACTGAAATTTCAACTGATTTTAATATAAGATAGTTCGTTCGACACAGAATTGAACGAATTTTCAAACGATTAAGAGAAGCAAAATTTTAGGGATCAAAAAATATTGCTAAATAATTGTTGAAGAAACTTGAAAGAAATAGAAAAATACAGAAGTTTTTCGACCGTAACATCATTATTTTTCATTTGGACAAAATTCGGAATACAATGTTTTGTCTCTAAAACAAGATTTTTGAGGTCTATAGGAAATTCGGACCATACCATATTCTTTGTTTTTCAAGGCCAATAACGAATAGTAGGTTTTAGTAAAAGTGCCTGATCGCTGTCACACAGTGTAATAATTGATAACAAATGAAAATGAATATTCAAAATTGATTTATCTAAGCTAACTGATTTTTCATTTCCTGTGAAAAATTATTATCCTGAATAAGTGTAATATATTTCTAATTATAGCCACAAAACTAACTCCCGTAAAATTAATTGTTTCGAAAAAATATGATTAAAAAAATGTTTACTTTGCTTTACAAATTTTGTTTAAAAATTATATATGTTGTAAATAGAAAAAAATAATTTTACCTTCAAAATCTCCATCCTTGATGGATGTTATTTTATTCTCTTGTAGTTCGAGTTTCTTCAGGTTCTCCAGAATAGAAAGAGCTTCAGTTGGGATTCTTGTCAGGTCATTTCCACCTAAGTTTAATCTTTTCAATTTCCGCCTGTCAAGAAATAAATAGTCAATTAGTCTTTTACTACATAGACTTGAAAAGAACTTTTATAATTTGAATCATTTTCATCTTTTGTATTTAACTGCAGCCCTTAGTTTATTATAGTCTTATACAAATTTTTAGCTTCCGAGAACTCATAATTCTTTACAATATTTCATAAAGCTTTCTATTATAATTTATTAATTTTCGCTCTTTTTAAAAATGCACATCTACTTTAATAAACATATTTACACACGTTGCTCACATAATATTATAACTTATTATATAAAAATAAAGATTTAGACTTAATCAAAAGTACAACTTTTGACCTACTTAATCGAAATACACTACCGTCGGAAACTGTCAGTACGACTGGCGCAAGCACTATTAAAAATCACTGCTCACTTTTAGCTACGATAACTCAGTGAAAAAAGAGATAGAACATTAAAAACAAACAGTTGGAAAGCTTATGAAATTCCACGTCTATTGATGCCGAACAGATTTTTTTTACCTAGAAAAATTGTTGCAAATATCTGAAAATTATACGACACAGAGCCTAAAATTCTATCTTTAATTTAAGGTAAAGAAACATAAAAAATATTCACAGGTTCCCGAGATACGATTAAAAATGTTTTAAAATCGTATCTGGGTTGAATTTTAATCGCCGATCGCGGCTCTCGGTCGGTCTGTTGCTCGTCTCTTTCGTTATGGTAAGGCAGGGCCGAATAGGCCACCCAAAGTGGTGGGGAAATAAATACGAAATTCCAAACAAATTATTTATACAGAAAACTCTCAAAAATATTAAATATTGAATTTAAATAATTGTAAATAAGTACAAAGTACAATAAATATTTTTAAATATTTAACAAAATATGAAATAAAAATACTAATGAACAGAATGAAAAGTATAAGAGGACCCCACTCAAGCGCCACCTCTGTGCGTGGCCTATTCGGTCCTGCCACAACGAAGGAGACAATAGCATCAGACCTGACGAGAGCCGCGATCGTCGATTAAAAGGTACATACAAAATTTGAATAAATCTTGAATTTTTTTTTTAATTAAAATTAAAATTTAATTTAAAATTTAAACTTCTCACGTGCTACATGCTTTTCAGAAGGTCAAAAAAAAATCTATTCACCATCACTAGACGTGGAATTTCATAAGCTTTCCAACTGTTTTTTCCTAAATGTTCTATCTCTTTTTCACTGAGTTATTGTAATTAAAAGTCAGCAGTGATTTTAAATAGTGCTTGCGTCAGTCGTAAATAAAAAGTCTATTTATTCAAGAAACCCGTTTATGTAGACACATTTTTGTATATGTTATATTATTACATTCGAGTCTGGGCGGCACAGAATCGGAACGCGGATTCAGGAAAAACTTAGGACCGTTTATTGTTTGACGAGCTCTTAGAGGGTACATATAGGCTGCCGAGAGACGTTGCGGAGCAGGAAGAACGAGCGTACGAGCTTTTCGAAGGTACATATAGGCTTTTCGCTTTTCACTTTTTCGTTTTTGGTCTTTCGTCTTTTCCTGAGTGTTGTCACTTTTGACATTTTAAACGTTACAAAATTATAATTTTGCTCGCACTTATTTTATTTGTTGATGAATTGGGATTGATCCATCGGGCTTTTTATGCGTATAGTTATGTTTGTGCAGTGAAACTGGTGCAAGTGTAAAATAAGTGCATTAATATATTAAAATTTATAATATAATCCGCGAGGTTAGTACAACAGACTCTACGTGAATCCATTTGTAAATATTTGTATTTATTTCGATGATAAAAAATTGAATTTTTACAGTAAAAGTCTGCTTAAATATGCCTTATTAATACGTAATTAGGTTTCGTTTATTTTTAAATTATATTAATTGATATTTAATATTTACATACAAAAATAAAGAAATTACTTCAAATTAATAACCCTAAAATACTATTCTTTTAATAATACTTCAGACTAGGACAATACAAATATTTACAAATACATCCATGTGGAGCCTGTACTTGTAGAAATACAAGCAGTGGTAAGGGTTATTGAGTAGCACAGATTTTTCTTTAATTATTCTTTTATTGATATTATATCTACCATAAATATGCGCGATATGCGCGCACTACAGCTGTTGAAAGATAAACAACTACAAAGCGTGAACTTTTACCAAACGTTTACTCATAAAATCAATCGAAACATAGAAATTAGATAAAAATGAAACTATATACAATTATAGCAGTCTTTGGCACTGCCATTAGAAAGTTTTTCACACACAACAATTTTAAATTGTCATGAAACACATTATCAATACAAAAAATACTGTTATTGTCGTTCGCTTTTTATTATGTTGTCACGCGGCGTTTGTTGTAGTTTTCGCGTATATGATTGCATGATCCAACTAGGATAGAGTGGGGCGAGATGGGCATAGTTAATATTTTTAATGCCAGTATTTGAAGTCTGCAATTTATTGCTTGAAAGTAAGTTGCTATATGTAGTCTATAAACATTTTTAATAATAATTTTACCAAAATTAAGATTAATAAAAACTAATTAGCGGTATTAGAAACGAAAATGAAAAACTAGTGCACTTGGCCCATATCGCCCCATGCCCTGGGGCGGGATGAACCATGCACTGGGGCGGGATGGGCCACTTTGTTTAAAGATTTATTATACATTATTTTTTAGGAGTAGGTATTATTTATAAGCATATTAAATAATAGAAATATATCTTTCATATATTTTGAAAGAAA
>JAUEJJ010004533.1:0-23113 GCA_032164275.1 Synergus coniferae | reverse complement strand
CGAATTAGAAAGGCGCAACAGGATGATGCGAAAATTCAGAAGATTATTAATTCTCTGAAAGACTGTTCAAATAACAAATATGTGATACGCAATGGCCTGTTATATAAGTTCATGAACGGAAGTGACCTGTTAGTGGTTTCTACCTGCATGGAAGATGAGATCATTCGATCAGCTCATCAGCGGGGGCACTATGCTGTAAAACGTACGGAGGTTATCAAAAGTTACTACTATATAGCATACTTGACTGAAAAAGTGACAAGATTCATCTCTAATTGTGTTGCCTGCTTGATAGCCAATCGCAAAGAAGGAAGAATAGTGTGAAGGGTTCCTTCACACTATTCAGAAGACGGATCTACCATTGCATACTTACCATGTCGACCCCCTTGGACACCTAGAATCAACAAGTAAACAGTATAATCACATTTTCGCGGTCATCGATGCCTTCACGAAGTTTACCTGGCTTTATCCAACGAAGTCAACCACTACTCGAGAAGTTGTTGAGAGACTAGAAAAACAGAAGCACATCTTTGGAAATCCAGGGCGGATAATATCCGATCGAGACACCACCTTTACTTCTCAAGAGTTTCAAGATTACTGTGATCAAGAAAAGATTCAACATCATCGGATAACGACTGGATTACCAAGAGCAAATGGTCAAATTGAACGAATTAATCGTGTGATTATACCGATTTTGGCAAAAATGTCCCATGACAATCCTGGGAAATGGTACCAGCATGTGAATAGGCTTCAACAAGCGCTGAATTCAACATTTCATCGAAGTATCGGAATGACTCCTTTCCGATTACTTACGGGAGTTGAGATGCGTCGCTCAGATGATCTTAAGTTGAAAGAAATCTTGGAGACAGAGTGGCAGCATCAATTTGAAGAATCCAGAGACGATCTGCGCCAACAAGCAAAGCTACAAATAGAAAAAATTCAAGCAGAAAACAGAAAAACCTACAATGTACGTCGTCGAGCACCTTCCAAATATGCTGTCGGAGATCTGGCTGCGATCAAGCTCACCCAGATGAAACCAGGCCGAAAACTGCGAGCTAAGTTTACTGGTCCTTATCAAATAATTAAAGTTAAGTCCAACGATACTTATGACGTTAAGAGAGTAGGTGATGGAGAAGGTCCCGTAACGACAAGTACCTGCGCGGAGTATATGAAGCCATGGGTTTCTTAGTCATCCGAGGCGGATGATCTTCCAGGATGGCTGATTGTAAGATTAATAGTTTATAAGCATACTTAATTTAAAAAGTCGCGGTATAGATAGTGGCGCCACCTTAGGTAAAAAGCACGAGACTGAGGTGTAAAGTAGTATTCGCACTTGTATCCACTTATTTTTTAATTATATGAGTTTTTTTTTTCAAAAGAGACGTTTTATTTGTACATGAACCCTATATATGGATATTTGGGATTTGTATACAAAGTAATAGAAATTAAATAACGAATTCAGAAATTAAAGAAAAAAAAATTGTGAAAAATAAAAATTTCCGATTTATAAAATTTTCCAATTACAATTACTGATAGATAAATAAAATAAATATGAGTTATTAAATTCTCAGAAATATTTCAATTCCTGAAATGTAAAACTGCCGAACAATTAATTAATTAACTTATTAGCTATTTATGAAATTATAAATAAAACAATTTAATTATTTATTAATTAACAAATTATTAATTATTAAATATTTTTTGCAACTTTAAGTTTTTGGAATTGAAATATTTTTGGGTATTTAACAATTCATTAATTCATCAATTTGTGATGTTGTTACTTTATCTTTTCGATAGTTTATATTAGTGTCCCTGTTGTTCAAATACTTTTAAATACGAGTATAATGAAGAATTAACAATAATAAATAATTATATGATTATATTTATAATAATAATATAATAGAATAAATTAAAATGGCGGAGCCAATCAGCAAGTGGTACCTGTTTTTACTTAAGGCATGGTTTACTTACACAAACACAGATCATGTACATGAAACGAACACAAATATGAATATATGCATGTATATATATAGCAAAAATCTTTTCAAATATGTCTGGTTTTTCGAAATTACACTGAAGGATAACTGTTGTAACTGTTAAGAAAAAATTTGAAACAGAATACAATTATACAAGAATGTATTTCACATAAAATAAAAGTTAACATGCAGAAAGTGTCTTAGTGCCGTAATATTTTACATTTTCCTTTACTCCATATACAATAAAGAATTGATCATAAGGGAAAAATTTTACCTTATCTTATATCATAAATGAACGAAAAGTTTAAAAAATAGTTTAAGAATGAGGAATATTATCATTTTGATGTATAATAAAACAATAATAGCAGAGAATTACAACTAAAACCAGTTCGAATTGCAAGTTATATGCGTCGTCATATGTCTGATTACAGAGAAACTGATTGAAGATTAGGACTATTTGGTGTTGATGTTGGTGTTGATGGTGAACATGGAGGCGAAGTTTTCAGTGGACAAACCAAGTTGGCAAAGTCGACTTCGTTTTTACTCTTCTTTCGTTTCAACGTAAACTGCGATTTCTTTGGTACCTTAACAACAAAATGTATATTTAAATTATTTTCATCATTAAAACTAAATCATAGTATGACTTCCTAATAGAGATCGGTTTGTAATAACTTCCAATCTTTTTTGAAATGACAATTTATTAGATGTTCGTGTTTGATTGCAACTTTATTCTATCTTAAATAAAAATTAATAGATCTAGGATGATGGTACTTAAGAGGAATTATAGGTTCAATTGATGTGCAATGCGGATAGGATTTTTAACAGAATTAGATAATTGCAACTGCATTTTTTTTCGTTTTGTATAAAAAGAAAAACTTTTGTCATATCTTTGTTTCCATTCCAAGCTATTGGTGAACCGCCTAGACCTTTTTAATGTGAATTTATTGATTATGAACAATTTCTTTACCCTTCTTTAGAAAATATATGATATACAAAACCCGAAATTTTGACATTTTCATTGTTGTCGGCTTTCCAAAATGTTTGCTGGCCATGAATTTATACTGAGTTCAAATGATAAAAAATAATGTATTTTTTTATGGTTAAAATGTCAGATTATAGTCCTAACTTTTTTATCACATATGCTTGTAGGTTTATGTATCTTTCCGGGTGCTTGAAACAAAAGAAAGATAATAAAATTTATTAGGTTGTGGTCATAATAGAAGCATTACTGAAATTTTACTACTAATCTGCTGACCAAGGGAAAGACTCATTATGTTTTAGCAGTAAAATTTCAGTCAACGGCGTTCAAATTCTTGTTTTAGTTTAAACCACTATACGATAGTCTTCTTAGTAGTATCAAAAAATTCCTTAAAAACAATGTTATGGTGTCGACCCTAGGGAGACGGACGTCTCGAACTCAGTCTGTCTCCCTGCCCCACGGTACCTCTTACCTACTATATATATTAGCGACCTATTTACTCGAAATACCTCTCGACCAACCAAAACTGGAAGTAATTCGGGAGTCTAGTGTATTAAAATTTCATGAGAAAAAAAAAGAATTTATTATTAATATTCATTATTAATGAATTGAATATGTTTATTATTTATTTTTTAGAGTAAGAGCACCAATTGTAGGCACACCCTTCTAATAGTTTAGAATAATAGGAAAATGCAAGTATTTAACGTAGTCTATTCGATATACTATCATGTGAGCAAAATATGATAAAAATTTGCATTTTTTCTGTTGTTGAAAGCAAATTAGAAGGAGGTGCCAACAATAGGTGAAGGAGCCAATCGGTTACGGTTTAAGAAATTGATAAGGGCATAGCAGGATAAGCATGTGTGTGCTTCCCCTGCATGTATCTGATTGAGATTTACACAATAAGTTAGCATTGATATAAGATTTAATTTCCCTGAAGATTAGAATTTAAAAAAATTTTTTATGGAAGTTATGGGGTTTATAAGGTAAATTAATAAAAATTAATTTCTCGAGAATAGCTAAACCGATTTTGATGAAAAGAATATGTTATGGGACTCGATGGTACAATGTTAGAAAACATTTATTAATTTATTATGTTGACCGGAAGTACTCCAAAAAGAATGTTTAATTCTTATGGAATTTTTTTTTATAGGATGTCTTTGAGGCACACCCACCATCTTCTCTATAAATAACGCTTAGATACTCTTTTAAAACATCTCCAATTTTTATAGAATTCGAATTGGTGCAACATACTCTAATAATTCAAAATTTCTGACGTATCGGATATGTCGTAGGCTATGGCTATATTGGGTTACGGTTACTGACAATACCATATCCCTACTTACTATATGACATCTTATTATGAGGTGCTTGTTTATTGTGAGTCCCCTCGCCTCCCACGGACCGAGGTGTTTGATTATCGTGAGTCCCCTCGCCTCTCACGAACCGGGGTGCTCTTTTATTGTGAGTATTATTTTCCTTCGATAGTGAAACCTTTTCTGATTACCCAATTTATTTTCATAATATCAATCAATATATTTCTCAGAAGATTTACTGCGTTTCTCAATTTTCGTATCTTTCTTCATAGTACATGTAAGCATTTATTTGTTTTGTCCCTTCAACTGTTTTGGTGACGACGTTCACTTTATTCGCAGCTTCGTCTTTCGTTGAAAAAATTGATCACGATTAATGTTTTCTTCATTCGATAATCAAACTTTTTTATAATTACTCACTTTGTTTCCAGAGTTTTAATAAAGGTTTTGGTAATGTTCTCAGAATATTTACTGCGTTTTTTCAAAGCAATTATTGGGTTCCTCGAAAATTTTTTATTAAGTGCGTTGGACAACATCGATTTCCTGCAGGTATATTGATTCTTTTAATATAGGTTTGCAAACGAGCATCTTTTAGAACGACAGTTAGATTTGTTGTGGCGAAACAAAGGCAACAACGTTTATTAATGTTGAAATTACTTAATTAAATCAATGCATACCTATGTAATTGACCCTTATGATTTGAGCCATCGACAATAAAACTACAAAAGGACATGCCACTAAAGGACAGTGCCGGATAAGGGGGGAAAGGCTGAGTGGGTGGCAGGCCTGGGCCTCGGTTTTCAAGGAACCTCCAAATTCAGAAGAATTTTTTTTCTCTCATTTACTTCGAAATTATTTATTTATGTTTAACTTCTTCTTCCTTAAACGTGCCAAATTGAATTCTTAATTATATCAGAAATATGGAGAATTTTCAGGGAGGGGGGGGGGCTCGAAACATTTCTCACAAGGGGACCTTTAGGTCACGTAATTTTTGTTTTTGTCGATACTCCCCTCAATTGTAGATACCTACTAGAGGTTTTCTAAACAAAAACAAGAAGGTGCAACTTTCAGCCATTTGCGAGAAAAATGCAAGGTTCCACGATCGATTCTCACTACCTGCACTTTTTTTTTTTTCAATGCAAGAAATAAAACACAGGAATAATAGTCAATTACCTTTGATGCATTTATTAGCTTACAATAACATTTATTCCAAAAAATTATTATTTCTTTTGAAACACTTTGTTCTTAATTTAATTTAAAAATATAAATACTCCAAACTATTAAAGAATTAATAATTTAAAAAAAAATATACAACTTTGCATGCGAGAAATAATAAAGAGTCAAAATAGAGATTTTATTAAAAAAAAAAAGATTAAATAGCCATTTAAAAATTATAATTTTAATAATTATTATTAAGAAATAAATAAATAAATAGTTTTGCATTGAGAAAAAAAGTGCAGGCAGTGAGAATCGAGCGTGCAACCTTGCGACTACCAGCCAAGCGCTCTACCAGCTGAGCCACCGTACCGTTGGAGGAACCTTTAAATCAGGGCAAAGACCATCCGCACGTAATTTTTTAAATGCATTTTTCTCGCAAATGGCTGAAACTTGCGCCTTCTTGCTTTTTCTTAGAAAACCTCTAGTAGGTATCTACAATTGAGGAGAGTATCGACAAAACCAAAAATGACGTGACCTAAAGGTCCCCTTGTCTGTCTTGGGCCACCGATTGTCTTAACCCGGCTCTGCTAAAGGACCTCTCACCGTTAGTGATGGAGGCTTCTCGCTATTTCACGGTCATTACCAAATCCTGACCGATCATGACAGTAAACACTAGTAAAAGTCGGTCAGAAGCAAATATCTGATTTATGGAACACATATATGAATATATGAATTTGTATATATATGTACCCTAGAGATCCTCAAGAGAGAGTTGGGACACGTTACCCTCTCCACACATCTAGGTCCAACCGGAATACGGAAATCGTCACAAAACGCATGCGCGTTGCTGCTCATTTTGAAGGCAACATAACCTCAATTCAATATATATCCATGGTTGCCAATCTAAACAACATAACCTCTATTCAACATCCAACAAGGACTTCCATATTCCGGTTGGACCTATCAATCAGAAACGACTCTCAGTCGTCGCAACTCTCTCTTGAAGATCTTTAATGTATCTTATATGTAACGGAAGCACGGGTAAAATGACGGAGCCCATCAGCAAGTGGTACCTGTTTCCACTCAAGGTCAAACTCGGTTGCCATACTGTCTCTTGACCCTATGTTTGCTCTATGTAAACATTCCTTGCCTGCAGCGTAGCCCTTGCGGCCACCAGTCACATTAATTTATTACTCGCTAAGGAAACTAAAAACTTTACCCGTCGAGTTAGGATCTGTATGTAAGACCGTGTTTTCTACCACCACTGTTCATCCCACTACCCGTTTTCAGTTGGTTGCCGACCGCGCCAGGTGTAACTTGGAACGACAGCTCCGCGCAAGGGACGTTGTGAAAAATAAAGTTTCTAGAGTGGAATCCAGCAAGACTTATTTTCCACCTTTTCTACAATTCATCTTAGGAATTGCTTGAACATAATTGCTGGGCTATACATTTCGTCCATAATCGGTCAACACATAGTACACTTTCAACTCCTAATACCACGGGGCGGCGTGCCTGTAATTTTTAACCTACAAATCGGACTATTCCTACGCTGATTGTGAAAATATAACGTGAGTAAATTGGTAATTTTACAGTTATATTTCGTAATTTTTTTTCATTTTTTACAGTGTACAAAAAAGTAATATTATTTCTGTTATTTTATGGGTTTCGCAATTTTTAAAGGATCAGGATCACTTTTACCCAGTGCATAATTAAGCTGAAATTTTACACATTAATTTTTCATAAAATGCAACTAAACTGGGGCATAAAACAAAGAAAAGATCACAAAAAAATTTTCACTAAGAGTAAATAAGAACCACTCTTACTGTCAATATCAGTTCTTATTCGGACTAATATAGCACATAGTTTATAATGCTTTTTTATACTTTATTTTTAAAAATATTTTGGCAACCCTTTAAATTCTTTTTTGTGAGAAAATAAATCCTGACTTTTCAGAATTAAAAAAAATGAAAACAATGTCGAGTTTTCTCAAGGTCAATTTTGTTAAAAATGCTTGTTTCTGCTTAAAATGACTCTATTTCTTTCTCATTTTGACGTGGCGGACATGGATTTGGTATTTTTTTGAATAGTAAAAAATTGAATTCATATTTTGAAGATTTCTTACAATTAGAATAACAGTGAAAGATTAATCTTTTAAAAGTGTTCATTTCCCATTATTACATGTATAAAGAATATTTGTGAAACTATGTAACAGATTTTTACCTTAAATATATAAATAAAAGAAAGAGATTAAAGTAAAAAAAAAATAATAAAAAAAATTACCTTTAGCGGCCTTTAATTAATATTTTAAAAATCTGAAAAAATTGAGAATTAGAAATTTTACTATAAAAATATAATAATCCATGTGCATCAGAACGAAACCAGAAGTAAATAGAGTAGGGGAGTGGAGGCTAATGCGGCGCATCTAACAGAAAAACAAAATCTAAAGGAAAATAGAGTAAAAGTAAAATATAGTAAAATTTGGGGAAAAACTATGTTGGAATTAATTAAATAGGTTAATTTCAGTGTTTTCGTAAAAAGTTCATCTGCAACAAATTGTCTCATTTTTGTCAAAAAGGTTACATATGTACGTAGTCCAAATGATTTGTCTTTGAAGGAGCAAGATCAATGATTATAATCACGAGGTAGTATAAGGATGCCAATCCCCGTGTATTGAAAGTGGCCCCATTTTGTGGGGTGACAGAAGTAGAATTTTCATATGCCAACTAACGCGAGCGCCCATCTTTCGTTTTAAATTTGTATAATTTTGAATTAATTAGTTTATTTTTTGTAATTTTCATTCGTTCGTTGAGGTTCGTGAGAGGCGAAGGGACTCACGACAATCAAGCACCCCGTTCGTGAAGAGGTGAAGGTGAGGTTCAGGGACAGTAGGGGAGAAAGGACAGAGGTGTATATATATATATAGCTTCGGCCTACTTCCCAGGGGATGGTGCAACCGGGCCACCACCAATTGAGGTGGAGGAGTTAGCTTGGTATGGTCGCAACACCGTTACTTTTAGGATGTGATGAAAATAAGCACCATCTAGTGTGGGGTAGCACGGATACTAATGATAGAGGTTGGAATTTTTACCGTCTCAATGGTGGATTAAGCACTTGGAGGCTCTCCGAACAGGGTCTAGGAAACTGCACAATAGGGCATATAAGACCAATTTAGCTTCCGACTGGGACCGATACAGAGAGGTCCGAAAAGAATATAAAAACATGATTAACAAATACAAGCAGGAGGGATCGAACAACATCTCCAGGACGGCACTCCTCCATAAGATTCTGGCTAGAACAACAAGAAGGTTCGACAAACTCTTCCGAACGTGCATCTCAGAAAAGGAGGCGTGGGAGAAAGAGGAGAGAAAGGCCCTCCTGCAAGTGGACATGTGGTACACAGACGTGTTTGTAGGGGAGGGTTGGACACTTAAGAGGGTCTTGGCGATTCTGCTGAGACATTATCCGACTGTCTTCTAGGCGGAGGTATGATGAGACGAGACGAGTCATACCTGCTATCTCGGTATTTCTCGTTTCATTTTGACTCGTCTCGGTTTGACTCGTCTCGGAATCGTCTCGGTATGTCCAGATCTGATGCGCCGAGTTACGCATACACCCAAAGCGCTTGTCCGTGTTGAAAAATACTTTACATTCTGGAAAATTACAACTGGCTATTTTATTCGAGTGGTGACTCATTGGAGACACCCATTTTGGCGATTGTTTGAAGTATTTTAAGCATTTTATAACTATAATTCCTAAAGAGAGGAAAGGACTATTTCTAGGATGAATTTTAGGGTTTACAAGAAAGTAGCAGATGTTAAGTTGAATGGGAGAACCCAGAAAGTAAATTAAAAGATACACGTAAGTGTGTTCAGTAATGAAAAACTACCTATCCGCCAGATGTCATTATCGAGATGAAACTCAGCCTTCGAAAATCCGTTGCAGAGTTTACACCGTTGAATTTTCAATTTGAATTCCTCGTTACAAAATTTTCTTGGTGTAAGTTTACATTTAAAAAAATATTCAAAGTGTATAAGTGAGTGAAGCAATGGCATCTACAAATTCTCCAAACAGAGCGAGTGAAAATTCCTCACCAGAAGGAAATTCCAAAAAAATTGGAAAATCGATTAAATGTACCTTAAAGTGGAAATCCCTATTTCTCATTTCAACATTGTAATTTAAGACCATCGAAGAGTTAATTGTAATATAGTAAATATTGTAGTATGTACATTTATACAATTTACATTGAACAATATTTTAAATAATATCCTTGTAACATATCAAATAAAATTGCTGAATTCTTTTATGTTGTGGTGATCTGTCTTACACCTTAGAGTTAATTTGTCTCCGGACGCTTCAGTTGTCCAGGGTTTAGGTATTTTTAAAGACGAATAAGAACAGATCATTAGAGTAACAAAAATATAGAGATCATTTATTTCCCTACCACTTTTACATTGATAACTTAGTAAACAAGTAATGGATACGCGGTAGTGATTATTATTATTATATAATTATATTATATTATTATTATTATAGAATCTAAGTTTGAAAATTTTTTGATGAAAGAAGTTAGTATTAAATTGAGAAAACTAAAAATATCTATATATCTTTTTTCTATAACTGACAAAATAAATCTTGAGAAAGAACAAACTTTAAGAAATATAGTCATGTTTGATATCGAATTAATCAGTAATTGATAAACAAACTGAAAATTTTATTACATTTACAGTTTAATAATTTATTTAAGAACGCTAATTTAGCAATAGCGCTTCAAATTGTCTAAGAACAGTCCTGCCGACTGTCCGCACAACTGGCACTCCGTCTCGGGAAAAAACCGAGATGAGACGGGATGAGACGAGACAAAGCGAGACGGGACAAACCGAGAAAAGGGGAGAGAAGAGCGAGACAAAACCGAGTCAGGATCGAGACGAAACCGAGACAGACTCGGTTTGTCTCGTCTCTGACGGCATCACTAGTGCGATAGCGCAACGAATACTGGGACTAAGTAAATGGGTATAGACAGGCTAAACCCCTCCTGGACGAATGCTGTAGGAGGGACATGGCCGGTACCATCCTAAACTAGCCTAAGAAGGATGTAAGGATAATGGTGCAGATGCTCACAGGGTACAATCATTTGAATTACCATAGGTACAAGATAGAGCTGGTAGTCAGCACCGCTTGAAGCAAATGTGGTAGGTGAGACGGTGAGACGTCTCTACACGTATTATGTAAGTGTTCGGCTCTAGCTGGACAGACATTAAATCCTCGGGTAAGTTATGATGGAACCAGAGGAGATTAGGGAGCTGCCGGCTCTAGACATTTTAGGCTTCGTAAGGAGGATTGGAGAGGGGGGGGGGCTAGTTAACGTCAAGGTTAAGAGAATGGCGCAATGGGCTTGTAGCCTGTGCACAGGTGCACGCCTCACATTCTTCGGGTGGGGCTCCATGTCCGAATAACTATCTAACTAACTAACTATCCTCGGTGCCGAACACATTTAGGTACTCCTAGCCCCCGCCTTTGACGTATAAATTCGAGGTAGCATTCTGTTAAGCACATCTTGAGTTACAATTTATATAAGCGATTTTTTGCAAATATTGATAAACTGATATACTCAGGGAGTTAGAAATTTTAGCGCGCCATAGTGGTATGGAATTCCGAAAAAGTAGCCAAAAATGAAAAAATGTTCATAAAATGGGCCAAATTTTCTTACTCGCTGATTATTAATCCGAAGGCAAAAGTTAAAGGAACAAAATGGCGGATCCAATATGGCGGACGACTATGCTAAATAAATATTGAAATACTTTTTCAATTGTTATAAGGGAGTTGTCGGGTTCGCTGATTACAAATTTGTTATCAAAATAAAAATGATATTTATTCATATAAAATTAATGCGATAAGATATATATTAATTTATTTTATACTTATTATAAAAATAAAAAGCCGTGTAATTAGTTTCTTATGCAAAAAAAGTTTTTATATTATATTATATTTTTATATCTTTTTTTTATATTGGATTCCATTTAAAAAAATTTTTAAACAAAATTTTTGACATTGGATCGGCAATATGCGACTGCGAAAACCCCCTTATACCAAATTTAAAAAATTCCATTTATTTAGCATAGTCGTCGTTTTAATTTTGACTTCGGATTCAGAATCAACGACCCCAAATAACCCCATAATACCAATTTAAAAAAATTCCAATATTTATTTAGCATGGTCCGCAATATTGGATCCGCCATTTTGTTTTCTGAAATTTTGACTTCTGATCCGTAATGAGCGACCCTAAGAATCCCTGAGTAAGAAAATTACTCAGGGATTAAGCACGTTTTATGCTAAATTGAGTTAATTTTGCCTACACATGAAGCATTATAGCATTCATAAGACTTTAAACTACAGATTACAATCAAGTATTTTTAAGTTTACAGCAAAATATTTTCTTTTTCTTTACTTTCGTTCTGCTATGCTGAAAAATATAAAACTCAACAAATAATCTGACTAACATTTTTAGGACAAACACTGAATAATTCATTTGAATGGTATAATTGTTCATTAGTTATTTTCTAAATATCTAATATCTAAATATATATAATTATAATTGGCACACTTCCTTCAGAGTGCGTCAATTTCTTTTAAATACGAGTGCGTTAAGCTAGCCTTGGCACCACATTAGTCTTTGTTCCTTACATTCAGTAGAGAACAAGTATTTGGTACGAAATTGTCGAACATTAATTTAAGAAAATGAAGCTTTAAAAAACCACTCTAATATAGTTATAAGTTTTTCTAATGAATAAATTCATTTTTAAGATAATAAAAAAATTATTTTGCCATACCTTTAATCTAGCCGTGAGAGTGAGAGGTATAAAACCAGGAGAACTTTCAACTATTCTCTTATGTTGCACAATTTCTCTACCAAGAATTTGATTAAAATGAGTGGTCAAATGTCGACGTAATAGAGTTTTTGATGGAGAAATGCTTAATAAAGTTGCAAGCAATTCTGGAGTAAAGCGTCCCTCATATACCATAAGTCCTCCATGAACTCCAGATCCCCTCATATTTGGAGCATACTCTGCTAGATCAACAACACGAAGCCATTCCATGACTCGGTGATTTGTCCAAAGTGTAACATTAGTTCCATCAGCGCCATTACCGCTTGCAGATCGCCGTTCAAGACTGTCGTACTGGAAATTCAATTCACGCAACACCTATAACATAAATGTGCCAAATAAAATATAATGTAATTACTTATACTCTAAAATTTAGAGAAACTAACCTGAATTCCACGACGTAAGCTGGCTGCATGTAATTGTGATATCACACCAAGATTTAATAGATCTTCTGTCATTAATCTATGTAAGACTCTGCCGTCAATTTTCGCAATTTGAAAAGCCTCTTTATGCTGCGGTAAGCCAATGTCGTCCAACCACCGTAAAACTGCTGCATTGTCCATCTACAGTTCAGGGCATTATATTTTGAATAAGCTTATTATTCTAATCATTATCATGATTCAGCCTAAGGTAATAATGTTTAATTCTATAAGATATTCAAAAATTGGTGCACTCCTCGTCCTAACCTCGGCTTCTTATAATGCCATATAATCTCAACAATATGAGTGTGTATGATAAGATCTTACTGAGAAGAGTGCAAATACATTTTTAGTTGATTACATCGAATAAGATCAAAGAATTTTTAGACTCATTATGACTGAAAATAAAAGCAAGATACATAAATATTAAATAATAACTTAGTGTGCATGGGGCCATGAAAAGTCTATGTCTGGACCGAGAATGCCTTTTAGATGTTTCATATCTTAGGGAGATAATCCGTGCTTACTGAGAATAATATAAATATAATACGAAGGTCTCTTGGGAAGCTTGGCTATATGAGACGTTTAATTGTGGGACTTTGAAGAGCGTTGCCGAGTTTAAAAAAAGCGTTTAAAAGGAAGTAGGCAAGGTACAAGTTTCGTTTCACTCACTTATGTATTGTCCCGCTGAACGCTTTGGTCTAGCCAGGGTTTAGAGTTGAAATAGGTTTTGCTGAGTCAAAAAGGACGTACTCGTATTCAATCTATGTATAGAAGAATATCAGAAGTATTTTAAATAACATAAATTCATCAGTGTTTCAAACTAGCGATGATCTGTGCAAGGCCGAAGATGAATACGCGGTAACTGAATCTTCTTCTAGTTGCTCTTTTAGTATGGGTTTTTATCAGATCAAACATAATTGTTACATATCGAAACTGTAACAATTAGAGGAGCATGTGCTCGGCCTTTTGCCAAATTTCCAATTTGCTAATCGTCTAATTAGTTTGTGCAAGGTTAAATAATTTTGTTATTGTAAATTTCAAGCCTCGTGGCCGACAATAGATTCGTCCAGTGTCGAATCAATTTGAATTCTTAATTCCAAACCAATTATAATTAAGTGATTAATTCTCAAATATCATTCTTATTTTGCTATTATTAAATGTTAAGTGTTATTAAAATCTGAACTAATTAAATTCACTATGTCACTCGTTACTCATTCACTTTAGTATACTAGGCTACAACCTAGTATATTAAATTCACTCACAATCAGTTGCTTTTACTTTTGCTTATTTAGCTTCTTTAAAATAAACTTAACTAAATTGAAAGAAAATAAATTTATAAAATCTTTCAGCACTTTGATCGGTCTCGCTGCTTCCCTCATTCATTGATACAAGGCTGAATAGACATCGTGTAAAAGTAATGCTTGCTTAGAGTCCTCTTATACGTTTAGTACTATTTTATTCCATTTATTGAAGTCGAAGTGAGAAATTCGAGAAATTGAAGAATTTATTTTTCATTCACTGATGATTTATCCGTTTTAAAACGGTCTGGTCATATTGATAATTGAGGCTCTGGATCCAAATACTCACTAGATGCTGGAACAGTCGGATAATTATTGTCCGATCTTCTCAGAGAATTCAAATTTTCAAAGCCGTTAACATTATTTTTCCCTCCATAGGGATCACATTACATTGCACCTAGTTGGAGGGCTTAAGGGTCCACACGGACTCTGACTTCGGGAAGTGTGAACCAGGAGAATTGGGCTGTGAGGCTCAAGGACTCAGGGGATCATAGAGGTCGATAGCCCGTAGGATCTGAACAAAGGAGCGATCCTTGTGGGGGTACCGGCCACACATCTCAGAACAATAGAGGCCGCGAGTCCTCGGGCCTCAAAATCTCGATGTGACCAACCGTGTCTATGGTTTAATGGCATCAAGGTTATCAAATCCGCCTCCATCATTAACGAGTGGGAGCTGTCTAGGATAGGGGCCTGCACGTCAAGGATGGGAGCAGGTGTCATAAACGGTGTATCCGGGAAACCAGGCGACATCCCGTCGTATAATAAGCCTCATCCAGGCATTCGGGGCTCTGTCTGGATGGAATCTACTTCCCTATCTAGCAGGGCCCTCAAAGGGGGGCTCATCAAAAGGGCCCTCAAAGGGGGGCTTGGATAAAGGGCCCTAAAGACAGGGGGGGTTCGTCAAATGGGTCTTCAAAAGGAGGCTCTAACAAAGGGCCCTCTAATGCAACGGGAAGTGTCCTGGCTTATTCTCTGAAATGGATGGGTCGGACATTCCATGTATGCAGATTAATTTGCATCGTAGCAAAGGCGTCTCGGTGGTATTAACCAGGAGCTTAGCTACGATACGTACAGGTATATTCCTAATCCAAGAAACCTGGGTTTACAAGGGCCTAGTAGTTATTAAGATGAGGCCTAAGGGCAGAAGGGGAGAGAAGCTAGAGGTGTACATAGCTTCGGCCTACATCTCAGGGGATGCTGGAACCAGCCTTCCACCAATTGAAGTGGAGTAGTTAGTTCGGTATTGTCGTAACACCAGGATCCCGTTACTCTTAGGATGCGATGCAAACACGCACCATCTGGTGTGGGGTAGCACGGTTACCAATAATAGAGGTAGGGACCGGCTGGAATACTTAGAAGCACGGATCTGGAGATCTCAAACGGAGGTAATACAAGACCTTACAGACCAAAGACAGGAAGAAGGTACTTGACGTGACGTTATGTTCAGGGGGGCTAGTTGATAAGGTGAGAGGGTTGAGAGTGTCTACAGAGGAATCATCCTTGAACCACAGGCAACTTGTGGCACTCAGGAAACCGGAGGTACAGCTGAAGAGGAACCGCAGAAATATAAGGTAGGAGGCCTTTAGAAAGGAACTACGAGGAAGACTTGGGGAATTTCCCACAAGTTATGGGACGATTGATGAGCTGGAGCTAACGGCATATTTTCTGCAAAGGACCCTATTCTCATGGTTCGAGAATAATTGTGCCATTAGTAGAGTGGGCACTAGACGGGGGGGCTCAATGGTGGAATAAGCACCTGGAGGCCCTTTGAAGAGGAGCTCGGAAAATGTACAATGGAGCATACAAAACCAAATTGGCTTCCGACTGGGACCGATACAGAGAGGCCCGGAAGGAATATAAAAACATGATCAACAAATATAAGCAGGAGGGATGGAGAGAATTATGTGCGGAGACGAACAACATCTCCAGGACGGCACTCCTTCGTAAGATTTTGGCTAGAAATCTAGAGGTTCGCCTAGGGCCTATTAGGTTCGAAACGGGTGAGTTCGCTGAGAATGAAGAAATGTGTCTGAAACGGGTCTTGAAGGTTCAATACCCGGGTGTCTAGATTATTCCAACTGATCAGGAGGCCTTGTATCAGGTAGGCCCTGCAGACTGGAAGTTCGCGCCCGACATAGTATCAGGTAAGAAGGTTGAATCGGCCGTTGGGACTTTTCAACCTTACTAATCATCGGGGCGGACAGAGTATACCCAGCCCTCCTACAGGAGGGACTGAAGGAATTACGACTGCCCTTCATGAAAGTCTTCAGAGCTAGTAAAGCTCTGGTAAAGCAACGGTATGGAGAGGCATTAGAGTGGTCTTTCTCCCCAAACCGGGAAAGGAGGGCTACACTACTGTCAAAGATTTCAGACCAGTCAGTTTAACATCTTTCATACTACCATAAAAGTTTGGGAAAAGCTGGTCAAAAGGTACATCCGGGGCAGGGCGTTATAAAATAGACTAGTGCACAGTGGCCAACACGTCTTCCAAGCAGGCTGCTCTGTCGATACGGAACTGCACAAGGTTGTTCGAAGAATAGAGCGGCAGTTAGAGGAAGTAGGGATGCTCATAAATGCGGTCAGCCTTGTGAATTGTGGAGCTATGGTGCCTGACATCAGGACTGTCGGTAAAGCCGGACAAGATTGATGTGGTAGTCTTCACGAGGAAATATGAGGTGGCTACGGCAACGGGCCCCTTATTTTGCGGAAAGAGGCTCCGAGTAGCCGAGGCAGTAAAATATCTGGGTACAACACTAGATAAAGAACTAAACTGGGCGGAGCATCTGGAAGTGCAATATAGGAGGTTTAACACAACCTTCTGGATATGTAGAAGGGCCTTTGGAATAACGTGGGAACTAAGGCCGAGAATGATTGCTTGACTGTACTCAGTAGTTTTGAACTAAGGTTACTATATGCAGCAGTGGACCGGTGACCACGGCAGAGCCGCATGCAGACGCTCATGTTCAGGGCTATTACGGAGTCGATGCGCACTACGCCGAGAGCGGCACTGGGCATCATGCTCTGCGAGGAGTCCCTGAATATAGCGATAACTTCTGCAGTCGGCTTTAGATGGGAGGGCTGGATAGGAGCTCGGCTTTACAACAGCTCACGTAAAAGGGTTTGGCGATTCCGCTGGTACAGTATTCGACGGTCTTCCAGGCGGAGGTATTTGCCATTCTCCAGTGCGCTGAAAAGCTTTTCAGTGAGAACGTAAGGGGCAAGAGCATAAGCATCTGCTCAAATAGCCAGGCGGCAATCAAAGCAATTGGAAAATCAGAAATTACGTCGGTTCTGGTGTTTGAGTATAAAAAGGCACTGAACTAACTTGCGGTGAACAACAGGGTACTCCTGATATGGTGATATGGGCCCCTGGGCGTACAATGATCAAGAGCAACAAAAAGGCGGATCTACTGGCAAAAAGGGGAGCAGTGGGCAGACCGATAGGCCCAGAAACTATTCTGGGCTGGGCTCCCTGCAGCACTAGGCTGGAGATCAAAGAATGGATGGTGCGACAGCACAATGGTTACTGGGCCCATGTAAATGGATGTAGACAGACTAAAGCAGCCCTCTTCGGCAGGCCTAAGAAAGATGTAAGGATCCTAGGCTTCCTTAGGAGGCCTGGAGTGGGGGACTAGCTGGCGTCTAGGTTAAGGGAATAGACTTGTAGCCTGAGAGCCGCTAAGGCCACACATCTGTGGGCTTCCTTAACCGACTTCTACCTAAACTAAATGAACTAAATTAACATTATTTTTGCAAAGTACGAGCTTATAGAGAATGAGAAAATAGGACCTTTTTCCTTCACAGTTTCTTCGTTTCATAATTATTCTATATAGGAAAAATGAAAACCTGAAAAATGTTTACCTTAAAAATCAAGAAGTTTTTAAACTATAAATTGTCGTAACTTGAAAGAAAAAGTTGAAAAATACACTATTTTTACTAATACTTAATTGAAAAATGACAATGAGTAGGTAACAACGTTTTTATGGCTCCTCCGAGAAAAAGTATCCAGTGAACTTTCATTTTGAAGAAACTTGTAGTAAGACATTTGTATCTAAGTAGGGGAGAGTAGTTCCATATCAACCTGTCGTAACTTCGTCATACTTTCACACTTTTGCCTCGGTAACTCCCACTTGATAACACCCGCAAACTTCACCAACCGGAATAAAACATAGAAAAATGATCTCTCTACAGAATACAACATGCGGACAATTTTTCAGGACATTATGTTAGACCAATTCCCCTTGAAATATGTTCAAAAAAACCTTTTTTAGAAACTGGATTTTGTCACCACTAAAAAGCTTCCTCTAAGTGGAAGAAATACAATTATAGTTAAATAGAATACTCGAGATTGAATTCACAGCTAGTTTAATAAGTAATAAGTATGTAAAATATTAATTAACTCTATTTGTTTATTCTATAGATGAATAAGTCTGAGGTTATGAAGCAAGATATTTATTGTGCCCAAAACTGTTTAACAGTACAATATAAATATCAGAATGTAAGTATTATAGAAATCATACAGTCTGAAAAGAATTTTACAATTCATGAAGAATTTTAAGTTTAGGTAGAAAGCAATTAGAATGTTTTATACATTTACTTAGTTTTTTAAGGGGGTAGTCTGGTAACTGACACTCTTTTTTAGGCTGTTTTCAGCATTTATTTTATAAGACGAAAAAATGCAATCATTTCAAATTTGTTATATCTTATTGTTCACATCTTAAAGTGTACAAAGACATTTTTTTTGTTTTTATTTTCCACTATTTTGTTGTACTTTTTTACGGCTAAAGTGAGCATCTTCAAGAAAAGGTATGTGGCTAGCCCGCACGATTCCGGCACTTCAGGAGATGTGAAAAAAAAAACTCAAAGTGATTTTTATTTTGTAGGATTGTCATTTTGGCACGAACTAGGATTTTTCATTTCGAGTGAAAAATAACAAAATGGCGGACTTTTGAAAAAAATCACATTTTTTTTTTCTCCGAAATCGGGCTATAAATCAGAAAATAATGAACGGAAAAAAATATCCTAGTTCTTGCCATACCCATTGATATGTAAAGAAACATGCTAAAATTTCAGCCTGATCGATTCGATAGAATATTTTGAATCGTGCGGGCCGACCGAAAAAACGTAGTTTTGAGAAAAACTCGTTTAAAAATTTAGTATGATTTTTTGTAGAAAACTCATAATTACACTAATGGTCTATATCTTTTCTTTTTCTTTCGGCCTCTTTTTGTTCAGCAGTTTGAACTTATTTTTCAGCTTTTTTCAATGGTGTAAGTGTAAGTTCCTTTACATAAAATAGAGGGGGCGCGATCGTTGTGCGGCTTACAGCGCAAACTACGAAACGCTCTCGACTATGTGCTGTAACTTCGTGAATATTTCATATTTCAGTCTAAAATTTTGAAAATATGCTTTCAATATATTGTGCATTCGAAATATGTATGAAAAAAATTAGTTTGTTTGAACTTCAGTTACCTGACTACCCCCTTAAATTTATAATTAGAAGTCAATCTGATTGATGAAGAGAGGGAGTTTGAATTATATAGCTTCATCAATCCAGCCGATAGACGGCAGGTCTATGGTCAGTCTGTGGCTGGGGGCTTATGATTGCGTTTTGATGCTGCGTCGAACGCAAACTCATGAAAATGAAAGAAAAAAAAAATCTGCCCGCTTGGCGGGCATATTCTCATAACACGTCGCGCTTCGGAACGCTTGTGCACTTCGGAACGCTATTGTTTTAATTATTTTTGTTTTAAATGAAGAGAACTCATTTACTTAAAGTTCTATCGACCTTAAGGAACACATTCTCACCAGGATACTCGCGCTTCGCGCTCGGCCTTGTTCCCCGTACAATAGGTACAAATAAATAGTTAACAAGTTTGAGCGCGTCTACGACGCGCGATTTGTTCATAGTACTTCGTGCTCTGGAATATTTGATCGCCAAGCTTCGATTATTTATATTAATTTTGTAATATTTTTTCATATCTCACGTTTTTGTCGGGAAAATTTTATTTTTTACTTTTTAAAAACAGTTTTCACGATTTAAACGAAAACTACTTTATCAAATAATGGTCAAAGGAAGATTTATAGATCTTTTAAAGATCATTAATTATGTTTCTTACAATTTTTTCTGTATCTCGCGTTATTTGGCTTAAAATTTGAATTTTCGTTTTTAAAAAAAATTCAAAAAGTTTTTATACCACTCTTCTAGAGCGTTTAAAAAGAAACATTTTTCATTTTTCGTTTTTTTTTTCAATTATTGTTTTATCGAAAAAAGTCATAAGGATAAATTGTTTTACTTATTGTGTACTATGAACATCCATACATAGAATTTGTAAATTAAAAAAAAGTGGTTTAAAAAATTTTCAAAATGCTCGAACTTTTTGAATTTTTATCCAAAATGGCTGGCTAACGAACTTGAAAAGAGTTTACCAAAGGTCAATCCAAATGGTCAATTCTTTCGAAAGTTATCGTGTACACAAACTAGAAATCTACAGACAGACACATACTTAAAAACATGTTTTTTGGGTTCAGGGGGTCTCAAAACGTGGACATTTGGCAAAAACGGGGGGGGGGGATAAAATTTTACACAAATCTAATACATTCTCTCTGATGAGAATGTAAAAATATAATTTCTTCTCTTTCCCTCTCATTGCGACGCAACGCATTGCGGATCCATAGGACGGCACCCTGTGTCGAGACTCTGTATAAGGGACAGGCCAAGCATTAGACGAAATAATGATCTATTCTAAAAGTGACTGCACACCGCGTGCTTTTACTTGCCTACCCTGCACAGTCCAACTAAAATCTGTTAAAATACATTAAAATTTCTTTTAAATCTCTGAAAATGCTTAAAAATTCTTGAAAATTTAATTAAATCTCTTAAATTCCCATAAAATAATTCGGATTCTCTTTTAATCCATTAAAATTTACTAAAAATTGAAGAAATTCCCAGTGTGAGATGAAAAGTTTCATTAATATTGCCGCTTTGCGGCAGCGGTATACTGAGAGACGTGCTAACGCGAGAAGTGTTGGTAGTATTTTCTGGTCAGACTGTTTCAGGATGTCGTAAGAGGATCAGATCTACCGTCAGTAAAAATAAAGTTTATTTTAGAAAGTGACTACGAGTGTATTTTTTTTCTTAATCTGAGAATTGTTCAATACGTATTTTAAGTGGATTTGAATCAGCAGCGTATTGTACAAGATTTTTTTTTAAAATACCTTATCAGATCCAAGAAAGTCGGAGGAATGACATCTTTCCGATTCAATAGCATATAGAAGCTTTTTACGATGTAAGGGATTTTTAATATCCAGTTCTTTTTCAATTTGATTTGGCGTAGAATCTAATAATTTTTGTCCGGTCGCTTTCCATTTTCTTAATTCACCTGCATAGCATTCAAGACCTAACTGCACTAACCAGCATCCAATTTCTTCCACAGTTAGTGCAGAAAACTGTTTAAGTGGCTTCGCTTCCTCATGCGATGATATTTCAGTCGTTATTAATTGTTCTCCTGCTAGAATCATAAAGTTGCAAAAAATAGCAATCTTATTTATTTAATAAAAAGTTGTGTTAAGTGGGGGGGGGATGTGTTAAGGGGCCAGGAAAATTGAAAATTTCAAGTCGATCGGAGCAAAACTTGCCAACCTACAAACTATTAGTGCCTGCCCCTCTAGCGGAGAGGCCGGCACTTTAAACGCGTTTATCTCAAAACTACCTTTCTTGAAGTCGGTGAACCGTCTCTCTCAAAAAATATTTAACCGATCTTCGCTAAATTTGGTATACACTTTTGGCACTTAAATCACAAGAACACAATGACAAATTTATATTTATATATTTTTTTTTTGCGATTTTGGCGGTCAAAAAATGGCGAATTTTTTAGGACAAAAATCGATTTTTTCAGTTTTTTGGCCACCAAAACCACAACAAAAATTTTAAATATAAATGGACCGTTGTGTCGTAGGTATTTCTTTAATGAATCGAAATATTTTTTGTTTTTTTAAGATGATCCATTGATGAGTTATCCGGTTCACCGCAGAGCATCTTTTTTCGAAGGCGTCTCGCAAAATTTCTTGGCAACGGCCCAATTTTTTTTTACACCAAAATTTCACGAAATGTTCTTAAAATGTTACTTAACAATGTACAAAAGTTGTTAATACATAAATAAGTTTTACCGTTGCTTCAAGAAAAATGTCTGAAAAAACGCTTTTTTTCACTGTCCTGACTATACCCCCCCCCCCAATAAATCTATGATCAAATATTTTAAAACAATTGTAGCAAAATATTACTAGACGTTAAGTATTTGGATCATTTAGGATAATTTCAGGTTGATGGACTCTCCCGAAAGAGTTCCACCAGGCTCTCAGACTGTAAGCCCATTGTGTCATACACATACTCATGACATTATTCTGGATTGGCATCTTTATTGGGTTACTCCTCGATGTTATATTCCCAGATTATCCTCTCATGGAACCAGGCCGATCCCCAGCCCAGTGGCAAAGGCCGTAATTGTTTGCAAGCCTCTCCCCTTGCGCCGTTGGGTAGCCTCCTTAAGAGGGCTGGGTACAGGGCCTTTTTGGAAGGGGTTCGTTAAACCCTATTTCATCCAAAAATATGCAGTAAAATACAACTTATTTAGTATTCTCAGATTCATAAAGGAATAATCTAGGGATTTTATGTAACAAATTTTTAAAAATATTTTTTGTATTAAAAATATGAGTTCTTAAATATACCCTATTTTTGAAGACAAATTTCTCGAATTGTAATACATATTTAAAAAATTTAATACATAAGATCAGTAGATTGATTCTTTATAAACAAATTAATATATTTAGAAAAAGTATTGCCATTAATAATTATTAAAAAAATAGGGTTTAACGATGGGTCTTCAAGCCGTAATTAAGGTTTGGTTAAACCCTATTTCATACAAAAATACACAGTAAAAAGCGACTTATTTGATATACATGGATTCATAAAAGAATAATCTAGAGATCTTATGTAACAAATTAAAAAAAATATTTTTTCTATTAAAAATATGAGTTCTTAAAGTTACCCTATTTTTGAAGACAAATTTCTCGAATTGTAATGCATATTT
>JAUEJJ010004410.1:0-23232 GCA_032164275.1 Synergus coniferae | reverse complement strand
TTTCACCTGCCTCAGGTGTCCAAACGCAACGGGCAGGGCGTCTGGCATTTATGGATTTCTAAAGAAGAGTGATTTCCTTGATATATTAGCCACTAACTAGGTGTTACACTTACACTTGACAAAAAACGTTGCTGGCTCTTAGACTATTAGATATTGAAACAATTGATACTTCGACGTCGGTGCGGTCATTAATTCGACTTCAATGCGACGTCGATGTGGTCTTTAATTCGACGTCAATTCGATGTCGAAATCGGCGACAAAATATCGTCGAATCGATGAAAATATCGACGATTTTTCGATAGGCAAAAACGACGTTGATTCGACGTCGAATCGACCATTCATTTCTAACTGGGCACCATCATATACTCAAAAAAATACGGTCTTTTGAGCCTATCTTGAAGACTAAACGTAAAAGGTTTTGACCTCGAATTTGGATTTAGCGTCTCAAAATACATGGGAATAAATGTACCTCGTCAAAAGTACCAGACTTTTTTTTGTGGGGCTGTGTGATTGAAAGAAATTTCTGATCTGATTGAATATCAGTCTGTTAATGTTTATATTTATTTTTCCCTTCCTTTACTCGACTGGATTGAAAAAATTAAGTTTATCTATGAAAATCGATATTCTGAGTTATTAGAGCTTTTCTAAAGCAAATAATGAAAGGCTAGGGTGACCAGAAGTCCCTTCTTTTTCAACGGTTGTCCTTCCGTCCTTTTTTTTATGTACAATGTGCGAACATGTGTTGGTTGTAAACTTGGATCGATTTTTACATAAAAAGGTTCTTAACCTATTTGGTGTGGACTAACTATTAAGCGAACTCATTGTTTATGTGAAGTAAAAGCTTTTTGAGGTAACACTGACATGGAACTAGATGGTCATTTTTTATACATCAAACGCATGACATTTTTCTTCTTGCAAATATATATTCTGCACCCTCTACTAGATGCAAGATCTCTGCTGCAAGTAAAAAAAAAAGATAAAAGTATAGACCAATAGAGTAGAAAATACACTAAAAAGAAGAAAATAATTTTTCCTACTCAACATGAAATCAGACTCCAAATGGTCAATAGCCATGCAAACATTAAAAATATTATTAGATTTGATATAAGAAAAATAAGTGGGTAAAATAGGTTCGCAGCGATTTGCAACGATTCTTTTTTTGATTCGGACTAAATTCAGACAATTTATAGATAAAAAAAAAGTGAAGAAAATTAATTTTTAGTAAGGTATTGAATTAACTATGATCGAAATTTTATAGGAACTAGCACGTCTCGTGTAGCAAATTAATTATTAATTTAATATTAAGAAATCTACGGAGTGTAAACTTTCGTAACACTTCAATGATTAATCTGAATTCGGTGATTCTTGAATTAATAGGCAATAAATCATTTCTGCTAATTGATATGCGAAATTACTCGTTTCCTATAAGTTTCTCTCGAATTGTTATATGCTGCATTAGTGCTCCGAATAATTGAATAAAAGTAAGAAGTCAAGTTTTCACACATTTTATCATTTTCATTTCAATAATTAAAATTTTTCATACTAGAAACATAATTGCTTTTTCGGTTGGGAATTAAATGACCCTTTAATATATATAACAACTGTATATTCAATCTGTGAACATGTTTTGTACAAGTTGTGTGGTACGTGCTTGGAAGATTCTGCAGGCAATAATGTCATTGCATGGTAGACAGCTGTCTTCAGTACCATAAGTTTGGACGCCTTTTCTAATATAGTACCTACGTGGCTTGTCCTGCCTGGGCACTAACAAGTAATGTTCTGTGCTTTACTCGGAAGAAAATTTGGGACTTTCAAAAACGAGAAATTATAATTTGGTTTCCTAAATGAAAATTGAGCTATTTAAAAAAATATGTATTACAGAATCCATAAATTCAATGTGTAAGAACGTTTTATTGACTACTAAAGAAATTAATTATTTTTCACTGTTTTGTATTTTGTAGCTACGGGAAGAACCACTTATATGCTTTCAGTCATGTGTCATGGTACCTGTCAGGCCATCGTACTTTTTCGGTTTTCCCTTCTGATATCCCCTGAAATCTCCCTCTCCTTTGCCTCTTCGAAGGAGAGGGAAGTAATCTTACGTAATCTCACTTCTATTTGAGACCCCTATCTATCTCATGGGATCTAAGAGTATACCTATCCATAGGGGTTCCCTGTTCCCTCTAGGGCGATCTACTTTTCCGCGACAGCTACTTGAAAACCTCCCCCTTCCAGTGTGCCACTACACCTCACGGGCTTTCATTTACCCTCTTTCCCCCTTGTAGTGGCACACTGAAAGGGGAAGGTTTACAGGTAACTGTTTCGGAACAAATCACTAGCTGCCCTTCCTCTATCCCTAGGGACCCAGCTCATTCCATCGGATACATTATCTCTCAGGACTCCACTACGTATCCTTCATCCCTAGGGAATCTCCATATTCCAAGAAACTCTACATATTCCCGGCAATAATCCTATTCCCTGGACTTCACTATCCCATAAAACACATCTGCCCCTCAAAAATCTCCGATCTGTTGGGACATAATCTATCACACAACTTCGGTTTATTATTTGGAACTCATTTTATTTCAAGGAACTTTTCTCATCCCTCAGATTAAATCCCTTGTGATTTGTCCCTTTTCGTGGAACTATGTCTATGCGGAACTATTATATGAATGTCTGGAGTTCTTCGAAACCATATGACTCCTTTTATTCCAAAAAATTCTATCCCTCGAGACACACCCTATTTCCTAGGACCCCTTCCACCCTACGCTATTTCCTTGGTTTCAAGAAAAACCCCTTATCCCTTACAATACCTCTACCCTCGGGACAATACCCTATCCCACGAGATTACTCCGTCCGTACGTACTTTCTGCATCAATTTTAAAGCAGAAAGCCTAAGATTTGTACATTGGTAACCGCAGTCATTTGTTTTTACGTGATAACTTCAGAGTGCCTCAAAGCTGCGTGCTTGGACTTTAACAGAGTTTTTATTGTTCTTATATGTCAGTGAATATTATTTAAACCGTGATATCAACTAAATCGAATCAAAGGAAAAAATGAACGAAACATTTTCATCCGATGAATCCATGGACGAGGAAGAGGTCTTAAGAGATTTTTCTTTATACCTCGGCCGAAAGTACGTTGTCTGCAATGCATGATATAATTATGTTTTATTTTTAACATCATTAAAATAAAGACATGTTTATAAATTAAATTGAATTTATTTCTTTTAAAAAACTATGATTATATTTTGCTTTTCATATGTATTTGATGCCTGCCCCGCCCAGCAGCACTCGCTTCGCTCGTGCTTGCAAATGTCGAGGCAGGCGTGAAAAACATACATATAATAGTTAAAAATTTAATTAGAAAACGTACTTCCGACCGGCTATAAAGAAAAGTAGTATACATTACACGGGCAGAAGGTTGAAAGCCCTGAATAGTGCGACATGATGCCCTCGGCTTCATGGCGCGCAGTGCAGGTATTTAAAACTTTCTGCCCTTGTAGAGTAATATACTATTTGTAACAATACTTGCTATTTTAATATTCATAATTGATATAGTCGGGAAAATCGTATAAATATACACATTATTGTTAACATACCTACAAACCTTTATAATCAAAATATGAAAACTTAATATCTGGGAGACCAAGAATTGGTATATTCAATAGCAAAGATTGATATTTTATGTATTAAAACCCACAATCATAAAAATGAATAGGATATTATCAAAAAATATAAAAGAAATTAAAGAAATTAATAGTTTGAGTTACATATTTTAATACAAATATTCTCAAACGAATATAGGCTATAACAGAAATTGTTAGATAGATATGCTAGATTCCTGTATATACCGAATACGATGTGAAATTGGAGTACTTCGTGTTTCCTTCTAATTTCCATCATAGAGGGCTTCTTGCCTCTAAGGTACCATGCCGTTTCTCACAAGTGTAACAGTATTTGCAACCATAGGTTAATGTTTATATGCTGAGGAAGCTTTTATCCCCTCCGTATCGCACGAAACGTACCGGGCCATGCAGGAACTAATATGATCAGTTCCATCGACCAGTTCTACACTCAACTCTCTCACATCTTAATCTCTCAATTCTAAATTTTTCCAAAATCTTGACTAGTTTTCTCTGAAATCTGAACTGCAACCCTCACAAATCTGCCCTTACTCAACTGCGCATGCGTTAAGTTCTCGGCATCTGATTGGTTACTATTGGTGCGCAGTTTAAAATTCTAAAATGCAATACGCAATGCGCATGTACATACGTCAGTTTAGGTTGGTTCATAGTTCAGAATTCAGAGAGGAATTTTGTTAAGATCTGAGAATCTTTGGCACAAATTAGTTTAGGTTTGAGAGATTTGAGTATACTTTGTATCTAATTAGCGGAACATCTAAATTAAATCTCGTTCTGATTAATAAATAATTACATTTGTAATTGTGCTTTTGTTATTTTCTTTGCGTGTAGGGACTACACTACCCTTCGGGACTTGCCTGTCTTTCTGGATCCTTCTCGATGGATCTATCATACCCCACGAACTTTAGCTTTATACCAAAAAACTCCACTTATATGTATTCTATAATATGTGCAATATGTACACACTTCTACTCACGAAATTTCACTATCCCACAAGATTTCTCTCTTCTCGGGATCCTTTCTATTCCCTGCGACCTCTTCTATTCCACAAAACTTAAACTATCTATGAGGACCCCCCTATCACTTGGGAATTCATCTATCCCACAGAATTCCTTCTATCACCCGGAAAACCCGGAAAATTCAATCTCACCTGTTGCCTCGAAAATGTTCAGCCTTTCTCGATTTCCTGTTTCTTGATCCCCTTATCCCTCGAAATACTCTGACTCCTGGGATTCTACTATCCCACTAGGCAACTCTATGCTATGGGTCTCCTTCTATTCCTCGGAACTTAATCTGTCTTTTGAGATCTCCATTCGATAGACACATCCTAATTTCCGAAACTCTTCCTCTATCCTACGGGATTCTTCTTACCGCCCACATCTTCCCTATCCCTAGTGACTTATAATCCATCTAGAGAACCTCATATCCTTACGGAATTCATCTATCATACGGGACTGCCTCTATCAGTCGAAACTCCATCTATCTTACGTTCCCAAAAGGGCTATGCCTACCCCTCTGGGTTCTAAGAAACTCTCCCGATTCCTCATAATACACCACCTACCCTCGGGACTCCACTATTTCACAAAACTACTCTGTTCTTCGCGACCATTCCTATCCTTAGGAGTCTCTTTGATGCCACTGAACAACTAAACTTCATCTTTTTGACGGGTCCCCTCCTATCTTTTTGAAGGTAAGGAAGAGATGGCCAATTCAAAAAAATTCTAGAAACACTCGCTTAATGTCGTTAATTATCTCTCAATTCGCTTCAATTAGTTCGTAAGAACATCTGCACGCAAAATTATTTGCGAATTATACACCAAAGGTAAAGAAAATCCATTTGTTGTCTTATGCCTAGAATGAAAATTAATTGGAGTTCATGTTACAAGTTGTGGTTTTATAGTTTTTCGAAAATTATGCGATTTTAAGTGTTTTCGTAATGGCTTATGAGTCAAACTTGAACATATCTCAGAATAAACACATGGACTCATAAATTTAATTTCGTGGATGGTGTGGCCATTCCTATCGGAAAATTGGGAGAGATGGTCATATTCTTTTAGGGCGTGAAAACAAAGAAAAAGAAAAAGAAACAGCAGTAAAAGAAGATAATTGTGAAGAATGTGGAAAGAACTATTTCGAAACACGTCTTCTCGAAGAATGACTTCAGTGTATCTTTGCAAACTCAAAAAAAGTGTAAGGTGACAAAGGAAAGAAAAGTAAAATTAATTACTGGCCCTATTGCACGGTAGCCAAGCGCTATATCAGCTGTGCCAACGTACCGTTGCCACGGTGGTTCAAAATCGAAAAGTTGTGTTCATAATCGCCTACAGGTAGTATTTCTTAACTGATTTGAACGTTTTTTTTTTTTAATGCTCAGCAATCAATTCTTAAGAGAATTGTGATTTGCGATTTTTGAATTTGTTTCTCAGAACAACAATATGGTATATAAACAAATACAGTGACAAAATTGGCCATTTCAGGTTTGTGAATTTTTAACTTAAGAAAAAATGCTGAAATAAACTCACTATTGGCCAGAATTATTGCAACTACTCTCATAGAATAGAAATAATTCTATTAATATTTAAGTTGATTACTGTAAACAATTTTTATAAACAAATTCTTACTTGTGTGCATTCCTCATGCGAAAAAATTTGTTTTTTGACTAATTGCTAATCTTTTTCATAAGAGTCATCATTTGAAACAATAAATTAGCATAAGTTAACAATTACTATTTTTATAAACAATTTTTATAAATAAATCTTCCAATCGGCCATTTCCTCGTGGAAAAAAATATTTTTTCTCCAATTATTATTGGAGTGACATTTATTGCGATGACTAAACAACGAAATGGAGTAATAAATAATGTATGTGATTGTTATAAACAATTTTTAAAAAAATTAGATTTATCACTTTTACATGTAAAAAGGACGGTTTTTCCACTGAAATTATCCGTCAATATTACGAACTAAAAATGATTCCAAAATTTGATAGGGGACACTAAATAATAATTTAAGTAATTGTTAATAACAATTTCAATAGTTGGGAGCAAAAATGCTTTACTTGCGTTTTAAGAAGTCATTTATCTTTTATTTGCTTACTTAGTGAACTAAGTAAGTGACAACCACCCAGCGGTGAGCCAAGTAACTATAGTAATATACGTAGTAAACAAATAAAAGATAAATGACTTCTTAAAACGCAAGTAAAGCGTTTTTGCTCCCAACTATAGAAATTGTTGTTAAAAATTACGTAAATTATTATTTAGTGTCCCCTATCAACTTTTGGAATTATTTTTAGTTTATTGTCGGATAATTTCAGTGAAAAAACCGTCTTTTTTACATGTAAAAATGATAAATTGTTTATAACAATCACATAAATTATTTATTACTCCATTTCGTTGGTTATTCGTCGCAATAAATGTCATTCCAATAATAATTGGAGAAAAAACATTTTTTTCTAAGAGGAGATGTCCGATTGGGAGATTTGTTTATAAAAAGTGTTTATAAAAATAGTAATTGTTAACTTATGCTAATTTATTGTTTCAAATTATGACTTATGAAAAATATTAGCAATTAGAGCAAAAAAAAATTTTCATATGAGAAATACACGAAAGTAAGAATTTGTTTATAAATATTGTTTACAGTAATCAACTTAAATATTAATAGAATTATTTCTGTTCTGTGAGAGTAGTTGCAATAATTCTGGCCGATAGTGCATTTAGCATTTTTTCTTAAGTTAAAAATTCACAAACCTGAAATGGCCAATTTTGTCTCTTTATTTGTTTATATACCATATTGTTGATCTGAGAAATAAATTCAAAAATCGTAAACCTAAAAAGTGACTACGTGACGGAACTTTCATAAACAACATGAATACCGAAGCGCGCATGGCGATACCCAGTGGGAACATGGCGACGTCTTTACGACATCGTTACTACATTTTTACGACATCGTAAAGACATCCTATGTTCATGTCGTTAAAATGTCTTTGCGATGTCTTAAAAACGTCGTAGGATTTGACAATGTCTTTTCGACATCGTAAAGACATCTTAAAGCATGGACATAGTATTTCGAATCGTAAAGTCATCGTTGAGATGTCGTAACGATGTCGTACAGACATCGTCAAATTTTATGCCCAGTGGGTATTCTTTTCCTGTTTTTCGTCGCCTGCTCCCTCAATTTCTTAATTTCTTTTTAACTTGTCGAATTTGGCTCCATAAGAGTGATTTTACTAAATCCTTTTTTCCATTTCTTCATATTCTAAGACCTTCAAGTGGAAATTTCTTTCTTATGGTGAAAGATTTTTCCATACTTTTTAAAAATGTATGTAATATAAACTTTCAAAACTTCGTCATTCCTGTTTTATGACATAAATTCAACGCAGTAGGAAAGTTAAGATAGAATGATTGAATCCCCTTTACCGGAGAATATCTTAATTTCAAATTGATCTACCATTCATTCCGCAGTATACATGGTTGTAATGCAACTTTACACTTGCAGTCAACTTACTGTTATTTTCTCTTGCGAAGTGTCTAGTTCTAAAAAGAAATCTTATAGCCAGTCTAATTTCTAGTTTCTAGTTTCTGAAACCATGTCTCATTAACTTCCACTTTTTTTCAAAATTGTTATATTGCGCAACACTATAAGTATACTTTTATTTCGAAAAAATAAAGTTTTAAAAATGATTGTAATTATATAAACTTTTAAGTTAGACAAGTTTAATGAGAAAATTTAAAAATTAAACTAATACTTCTTATACTTGATGAAAAACGCAGGGGTCTTTCAGGTTTTTGATTTTGAGTCCGTCTTTAAAATTGTGCACAGAACCAATATGACAGTCCGTATAAATAGTTATTTTAATTTTTTGCTAAAATTCAATTAGCATTTTGCTTTCTCAAAGAGGAAGCATTAAGTTTGGATAATAATTTTTTTATTGAAATTTTGTTTTAAATAGATAGTCTTTCAAAAATGAGGTGGAAATTTGAGTCATTCTACAAAAACCTTTTTTTTTTATAATGCTTCAACAACTTTAAAAATAGCAAAAAGCAATACTTTACCATACATTGGTCGTCTTTACGCCGGAGAGCGGAAAGTTAGTTGCCCGCGTGTAGAACTATTGGGGGGAGTGTACGCTTTCGTCTCGGAAAGAGCATAAAAGAAGGGTTACCAACTTAAAAAATTTGTTTGCTTCTTCAGCTGATCGAATTGTAGGTAATGTAGGCCATCAAAGGTAATGATGCATACAAGCCTACATTACCGACAATTCGATCAGCTGAAGAAGCAAATACATTTTTTAAGTTGGTAACCCTTCTTTTACGCTCTTTCCGAGGCGAACGCGTTACGCTCCCCCCCAACAGTTCTACACGCGGGTAACTAACTTTCCGCTCTCCGGTGTAAAGACGACCATTTAGAAACTTTAGGACTGATGGTAAAAGTCGTAAAATCCTAATTGTGTAAGAGTATCTAGGAAAAATGCAACAGTACCGAGAAATGGGTGGGCAGACAGGCGAACGAACAGACGGACAGACGGAGAAAAAGTCTAAGATATGTAAGGATAGTTATACGAGAGGACTTTGAAGAGAGAGAAAATAGGACGGAACCAGATGTAAATAGGAGATTAGTATATTAGCCTTAATTGAAATTATGATGAAGAGATATTTACATGCTTGTCAGGATTGAGGAACATGAAGATAATCATCATAGAATAATATGGAGTCCACCAGATGACAAATGCTGCGACTATAACGACACTGATCCTCAGAGACTTCGTCTTTGCTCGGTGCATTAGTCTTCTTCTGTTTATGTCCCCAGCAACATGGTTCGAATTGCTATTGGCCAGTTCCGTTTTAAACAATTTTTCACTGCCTAAAAAGAGAGGAATAGACCATGACAGAGAATAAAATTCAATAATTACATATTATATCAAATTGATCGCTTTATTCTAAGTGAGATTCCAAAATCGTGCGAAATAAGAAAACTAGTCTCAGGAATCTAACATTCCTTATATTTAATTGTACAATTAAATATAAGGAATGTTAGATTCCTGAGACTAGTTTTCTTATTTCACTCAATTTAATTTTCCATTTACACATTCCTCAGAAAAGATATAATATAATAACTGTTTAAAATTTTGCTCCCCTCCCGTTTTTGTTAAATGTCCACGTTTTGATGATCTCTGAACCTGAGAAACAGGGCACAAAATTTAGCGACGTCTTTATGACATCGATACGACATTTTTACAACATCGTAATGACATCCTGTGTCTATGTGTTTAAAATATATTTACGTTGTCGTAAAAACATCGCCAAATTTTGTACCCACTGGGACATTATTCGGAAAACGTCCCTTGGACATTAGACGTCAGAGGTGTCTAACGTTCCAGTGGGCACAAAATTTGTCGACATCTTTATGATATCTTTACGAGAATTTTAAGACATCGTAAAGACATTCTATGTCCATGCCATTAATATGTCTTTGCGATGTCGTAAAGACGTCGCAGTATTCGACAATGTCTTTCCGATATCATAAAAACATCTTCAGACATGGACATAGAATGTCTTAAAGTTTTCGTAGAGAAGTAACGATGTCGTAAAAGCATCGTCAGATTTTGTGTCCACTGGGGTGAGGTTCTCGAGCTCCTCCTTTCTTCCTGCTTTTCCCCTTCTCCGAGCGCTTCGCCGATAATGCTCCTCTTCTTTTTTCGCCACTAGCGAATAGCGCGAGGCTCGAGCGCCCTTCGGGGCTGCTCGGCTTCGCCCGCCCGGCAGCCGAGGAGACTCAACTATTCTGCACGCAACGTTCGCCGTATGAAGCTATCAAACGCACGTGGCCGGGGCGATTCGGGAACAAGAATTGGCTCGGCACAAAAACGGTAAAGCAACATCAAAACAAAAACCTATGAAGAAAACTGAAAATCAAAAAAGGTGGCAGCAGTGTGCAGGGGGCGAACAAGAAAAAATTCAACAACACAAGGTTGATATGAGCGATGACGAGTATTATGTTTAACACACAAATATAAGGTGAATTGCGTTGATTCAAAATAAACATCTTGAACAATTAAAGAGCTTTAAAAAATATTTCCAAATTTTTTTATAATTCTTTACTTGCTTTTGCGCGATATGTCTCGAATTTCTACGGTGCCTATTGGTAATTACCCCGCTACAAGACCAATTCTTTTTTTGTTCTTCTTAAACATGGCGCTAATTGAATTATTCACACGCATCCTAAACCACATCCAAGTTTAAGAGAATCTATTTACAGTGTGTCTTAGGGAAGGGTTCAAGCTTTTGAAAGGAGTCTACTTAAAAAAATAGCATTTTTGTTTATTCGTCATATTATTCTGATATTATATAAGAAAAGTGCCCCAAATAGCTTCGGTCTTCTCTGTTATTAGCCAGATTCGACTATAATTATTATCTCAGAAGCAACATTTATTTAAATAGTCAAATAGGGCTGTTACTTCTTACTCCAGGTTTTCCCAAATTATAACGAAAGTTGCTTGAAGAGTGGAGGGGCATTATAAATAAGGGGGGGGAGAAGTGGAAGCGTACAGCGCGTATAATCAAAAGTCTTGTAATTTTCAACTTTAATTATTTACATGTAAACCCGTGATCATTCAAGTTTAGTCTTAATCCAGTGGGCACAAAATTTGACGTCTTCACGACATCGTTACAACATTTTTACGTCATCGTAAAGACATCCTATGTCTATTTCGTTAAGATGTCTCCAAAATGTCGTAAAGACGTCGTAGTATTTGAAAATGTTTTTTCGAAATCATGAAGACATCTTAATGACATGGACGTAGGATTTCGTAAAATTGTCATAGAGATGTCTTAGCGATGTGGTAAAGACATCTTCAAATTTTGTGCCCACTGGGTAGACATCCATGTAGTTTCGAAGAAACAATAGTCTTACAAAAAATTAATTTCAGTGAAGAAAAATGTGGCCAGTTTGATTTTTCCGTCTTTATACAGAACCCGTCGGACGTCCGATCAACTACCGGGCTTCGATTGAAAATTTTGACTAGACCGGCCAAATTCGAGAATTTGACCAAGTAGCAACCCTACAGTAAAATGATATTTAGGATACTAATTAGAATGCACTTACGGGAAATAGTAATCACAGTAGAGACGTACGTTACAATCAGTATAATCAAAGGCAGGACGAACATAAACACAAGACTGAGGGTTGTATAAAGTTGTTCCTGCCATTTCTCGGTGTAAAAGCCATGAGTCACGCATTGGGTGAATTCTTCTATGAATGGTCCTCGAGCTTCATGGAAGATTACGTACTGTAAAAAACAAATTTATAATGACAATATTTTCAATTTAATAATTTTCAATTTTCACATTCCTTTAATAGATTTCAAATCTATATAAACTCATTTATTATTTTTATTTCGAAATTAAATCTTTTCAGGAAAATCCTCTAATCTAAATTTAAAGTGGAGTTCAAAACTTCTTTACTTTTAGTTTTGCGATTTAGCTGTCTAAATTGAGATTGGTGGACCATAAAACTTTTTTCAGGATTCACGCTAGTGAATTCCGATGAAGTCGAATTTTGTAGAAAATTTATTCTTGTTAAATATGAGTACATCTTAAAGTCCCAAGTTTTCACAAGATGAGATTGTACATTTTTAGTCTTCTCCCTCTCGCCTCTTTTCAATTACATACCCTTGTCTCTTCTCATGCATATATTTTACATTTCTACCCCTTAATAAACTCACTACCTCCCCTGCAACTAATCCACAATATACCAGTGTACGTCAAACATCCCCTTGCCACCATTCCTTTTAAACATTTCATCTCATATGTTTATTTCATCTTCTCAATTCATCATCTTGAAAAACTAAAGAAAATGGCATGATCCAAGTTTTACATATATTACAAAAATTTCATTTTAGAGCCAAAATCTGTTCTTTGGAATTTTCTTTATTATAATAATGCGTAACTCCGACATTTTTCAATCGATTTTCAATTTCTTTTATTTGAAAGAGGAAGGACTCTCCTTTTCAACCATGTATTGCATATATTGTCCAAATAAAAAATTATTGAGTTATAGTTGAAAATATTCTGTATTTTTCCATTTTTTTTTGTAAAAATGAGCAAAATCGATACGCCAGTTCTCGGACAACAAGAATATGCTAATCCTTTGGCGATGTCGTTAAGATGCCTTTACGATGTGGTAAAAACCTCGCAGGATTTGAGTATATTTTCAACATAATAAAGAAATCTTAACGAAATGGACATTGGACATAGGATGTCGTAAAGTTGTCATAAAAATCATGAAGAATGATTTATTAATGCTTAAATTTTGTTTGGATTAAATTTGTAGGCCACCCCGCAAATTGCAGAACGGCCCGAGTTTCAGAAAAGAAGGCTTAGAGTTTTAACTTCGCCAGTACTTGTTTCAACTCTACCTTCTGCCTTTCTTCCCTCAGCATTTTGTTTAAAGCATCCTGAAAGGCTTGCTTTTGCTTTTCCTCTTTTTCTCTGGATTTCTGACGATCCATTTTGAGAAATAAGGTTCAAAAATGCTTAAAAGCGATGAATACTATGCATCACTGAGCCTCATATATATTATTGATAGTTTATCTTAGCTGTGAGATATGAGATAGATGTCCCTCTAGCGGAGATATTTGGAATGAAAACATCCACCGCGTCAAAAGTGGTGCTGCGGTGCCACAACAAACATGGTGGCTGTAAACATAGAAATTGGCAGGCAATGTTGACGAAAAGTAGTTTTGAAAAGTCTTTTGTTGAAAATAAAGTTTTTTTCGTTTACAAAAAGTGAAAAAACTTTTTGTAAATCTTTTGAAATCTTTTAAACTTCATTGAATTCCATACAATTCTTAACATTCTTAAAATATTTAATTTTACAAATTTTATTAACCTTTATAATTTACCAACGGAAATTGTCAATACGCCTGTTTTTGGCAGTTGCTTTAAGTTCTCTAATTTTTATAATTCTCAAATGAACATTTTTTCTCTAACTCTGCTCTAACACAGTACGAAAGCTAATAAAATTCTGCGTCTAATAAGCTAAACGGAAAATTAGAATCTGTATTTTTTAATTTCAATATTTTAAAAAATGTTAACTCCGAAAATTCTTATTATTTTAAAAAGCCCTAGGTCTCATTTTAAAGGTAGATTTTCATAGTTTTTGTGTACGCTATTCAGATATTTTCGAAATTATTTTCCTAGCTTCTGCTATAGGCTCAAACTTGTACGAAAAACCTCGTAAATTTTAAAATGAAGATTGTCCTCCATACATTCATGGATAAAAAAAATAAGAAATGAATATTTTAATAGATTTTACTACATTTGATTAAAATATGGTATATTTTGATTTTTAAAAAATCCTTGTAAATAACTATGGATATTTCAAATTTTGCGATTTTTCTATGCAAGTTTGAGCCCATAGAAGCTAGGAAAATAATTTCAAAAATATTTGAACAGCGTGCACAAAAACTATGAAAATTTATCTTTAAAATGAGAACAAGGGCTTTTTAAAATAATAAATACTTTCGGAGTTATTAACATTTTTTAAAATATTGAAATTTGGTCACCAAATTTTGTGACCACTGATTTGGAAAGCGCATGCATATATATTCTGTAAAATAATTACACTTTTATGGCCATGAGCGGCAAAATACCCTCTCCGCCAAACAAATACTTTGAGTACCACGAATGCATATAAAAAAATACGAACACTGTCCTGTTTTGCATAAAATACTTAGTTTTTGTCTAAGTTCTGATTTAGAATCGTGAAGTCAGCCTCAGAATTTATAATTCATTTGAATGAATTGCAACACTAACCGAGATTTGATATTCCTTTGTTATTAACAAACTTGCATCTCGCAGAATTTTACTTATTCAGGTCAAAATTTTTCATCTCGGTTGGCATGCAAGCAATACTTAAATTATTACGTGATATTTTCTTCATGTCGGTATAAAATTAAGAAAAAAAGTAACCAGTTACTTTGGTTCCTAGAATTGACAAAATCGATTTTTTTACAAAAGGTCAATTTTCTCTAGTATTTTGACAGATGCGAGGTTTGTTTTTTGAAAAATTTTTTTCTGTTAAAATAGAAACTCATGGGTTTGCCTCATCGGCTGTCAGCAGAGGATGAAATGGTGACTCTACCAGCAAAATCAATCGTTTCCATATTATCCGCAATCAAAAACCTTCAGGAACAGAAAGGGTCCTCCGCTAGAGAAATTATAAATTATGTCTCCGCTGTTCATCACATTCCACCAGAAGTCGTCAAAAGAAGAGTAATATAAAAAATAATTAAGAAATTTAAAAAATTTCAGTTCTTTATTCTTTATTCTTTATAATTTATACATAGAGAGAAATAGGACAAAATATATGTGATGTGATAAGATATAGTTAATGAAATTATATAAAAAAAGAAATAAGAGTTTAAACGTTCAAAATAATTTAAAAATATTTTTTTGAGCTTTAACTATTTATTTTTAGCAATTAAAATATTGATATCCAAAATAGAATTTTCGACTTTTCATGTACATGTCAGTGTTAATTATGGCTATATTCAAATACTACCCACGTAATCTGCATACAAAACTGTCCGCGCTGAAATCTGAACAATTGGATTAAATAGTTCCCTTCCAAATAGATGCACACTGTTTTGAAGCGAGGAGTGGCTCATGGAATCCTGAGAGAGGTCGATGGTCGCTATAGCCTACCTATTGATACAGAAATGGAGAGTCTTGAAATTGCAGAACAGGTAAACAAAAATTTCAAATAAAACTTGACAATGATCGAAATTATTATTAATTTTCATTTTTGAAATCATAATGAGCCATTATTAATATTTTTTTCGGAAAAGAAAAATACATTTCCAAAATCTTTTGCATCACTTTGAATGCTTTTCTTAAATTCATTCCGCTTTCTTTGAATTCTTTAGAATTCCCTGGAGATCATTAGAATTTTTTTAAATTCTTCTGCATTAATTTTTGGAATTTCTTTAAATTCTTTCAATGTCTTGTATTCTTTTCAATATCCTTGACTTCTTTTCAAGTTATTTGAATTCTTTGGAATTCTTTGGAATTGTCCGTGTACAGTTAAGATATCCTTACGATGTCGAAAAGACATTTTCAAATCCTACGACATCTTAAAGACACCGCAAAGACATCTTAACGGCATGGACGTAGAATGTCTTTACGATGTCGTAAAAATGTCATAACGATGTCATAAAGGCGTCGCTAAATTTTTTGCCAACTGGTTTTGTATTATTTGCCTATGAGACTGTTATATTTAAATTAATTGATTCAAAATATACTTTGTCACCGTTCATTTAACTCGTCGTGATTTTCTCTACAATTTTATTTCAGTTTTATATATCCTAATAATCATTCTGAAATTAAAAAATAAATATCATTTTAGGAACTAGGATTGCTAGACTTTTGCAGTCGGATGCGTGAACGGAAACGTCAAGCTCGCAAATCGAAAAGGACCATGCTTAAGAGGAAGACTCGCACCCACATGAGTAGAAGTCGATGGGGAAAATCCGTTTGTCAAATAAAACCAGGAAAGAGAATGTTAGGAACTAAAAAAAAGAGTGAATCAAAAAAAACGTCAACAAAAACCACTGCCATAAGAGAAATCCCTAAAATAATCGAAAACAATTCAATGCAGGCAACACCCTTAGAACAAGGAGTAAAAAGGAATAAAAAAATTCGACTAGAAACTAGCACCCCCTGTACTAGCAGGAATTCCTGTGTCAGAGAAATTGGACTAGAAACTCTGCCCGTTGTTTAAAAATGTTCTCCTTTTATCATCCCATCCTTTTCAGCTTAATTTTCTAGAAATTTAATTCAAATGTATTATTATCAATATTTTTAAGATATTCTGTACAGTGCCGTGTGTTTATTTACAAAATTATTAATAAGGGTGCTTTGTTGATATAATTTCTGCAGTATTTTCTTTCCAATTCTTCGCGTTCTGTTATTAGAAATTATAATCAGGAAAATGAGAGAAATTTCATTATATGTGGATAGTAATGTGTCGTGTTAATTAATAAAAGAATAGACTAGTTAAAATCTTTTTGAAAAAAATTGCAAATGCAATAATTTTTAATTTTTTGAAATTTTTCGTTGAGTGTCTAGAAAAGAAAATATATTTTTTTTTTGCGGAATGATGATTAAAAGAAAAACTACATGAAAGCCTGTAAATTATCGTATAATGTTTTTGAACATTTCAAAAGGAACTATGTTCTATAGAAATAAATAGAGTAAAGCTGAGTATTTACTTAATTGAGATTGACCCTCTCCACATCTGCTATTTTATCGAAAAAAAGTAATTTATTAAATATAATGTGGGAAAATTTTCTTATATAATTCAAGAAAATACTTTTTAAAAAAGTAATAATTTCAAAAGTTTGCCAAATTATATTTGACAAATTTCTTTCTCTCTATAAAATAATAGTGGATATGAAGGGGGTAAATTTCTAGCTCGATATGAAAGCACTGAATTCGATTTTAATTCACTGAATTTTAAATAGCCTAGAAAATTCATCAATCTTTAAAGCGATTCAGTATAAATATATTTTCTAGTATTATGTATTATAGTATCCATCTTCTCCTGTAATATCAATTTTAGTAAAAATAGTTATTTTCTCAACTATCTATAGGTAAACTTCATTGTTTTCTCCGAATGTCTCTTGAGACATTCAGACATCATTGTGATATCAGATTGAAAAAAAATTCTATGAAGTTAAAAGAAACTTGTATAATATATAACAGTCTACCAGATGATGGGTTATCCCAGGTGATTCCACCCTCGTCAGATTTCATTTTATGTATTAAATTTTCCAGTTTTCTGCTTCGGTAGACGAAAGATTATCATATTTTATACTTCGTTCTAAAAAAATGTGTTCTACCATATATCTTAACTAGTTATTCTCTCAGATCTGAACTGCTACTCTCTCTAATCTATCCTTACTCACCTGCGAATGCGTTGAACTCTCGGTACAGTTTTGAGAATACCTCATAAAAATTTCAGAGAGGACCGTTGGATACTTTTTATTAGACATTTAATTTTGTAGAGTCGAGTCTGCTTCGAGCGGTGTGTACGCGGCGTACTGCTATCCAGCAGTCGAAGCGGACTCGACTCTACAAAATTAGTTATCTAATAAAAAGTATCCAACGGTCCACTCTGAAATTTTTATGAGGTATTCTCCAAACTATAATGAATACCCAGAGGGCAAAAAGACATTGTCATCCTGATGACGTTTTGAAAACATCCTTAGGACGTCTTTAAGACATGAGACGTCTTTTGGACATCAATTTGACTGATATGGACGTCCTAATGATGTCAATATCAAATGTCCACTGGGTATTTTGGTTGCTCCAATAGCCCTAATGCGAAGTTAAACTGAGTATAATTATTTGGCATGGAAACTTTATATACCATGAAAGATCGTAGTTAAACTTAATTTTGAGATGTTATTCGATTATGCACTCCATATATTATACATATATGGTACTAGAGGTCCTTATATGGGACTTTTTCTAGCTCACGGAACTCATTTCACAGTTGAAACTCCACCTCTCTCTAGAGACCTCCTTTTTCCTGCGAGAAATCGTAACCCAGTGGGCAAAAAGACATTGACATCCTGGGGATGTCCTAAAAACATCCTTAGGACGTCCAAAAGACGTCTTTAAGACATGAGACGTCTTTTGGACATCAATTGGACTGACATGGACATCCTAAGGATGTCTTTAGAACGTTCTCAGGGAGTAAATGTCTTTTTATACCCACTGGGAATTTTCTAAATTAAGAAGAATATAGAATCGTGAAAAACTGTGTAATATTTTTTTTTAATATGAATACATTGCAATCGATAAGTTTCTTTAGTAATTAATACAATTTTTTGAATTTAAAGAAAAATATAAAAGTTAAATATATGATGTACCACTGTTAGTGAAGTTTTAAATCGAAAAAAGTATACTTTTGAGAAAATAAACTTATGTGCCATTTACAGGCTTGCATATCCGATAATTGAAATTTTTGATAACTCTCTCCAATAAACTCATGCTACACCCAAGTAAAAGTTTGTCTTTTTCTATTTTTTTTCTTGCCTTGTCAGTGAATGCCTGTGTTAAAAACTGGTAGCGGCAAAAATTACTTGTCTCATGAAACAGGTGGTGCGATAATATGCGTAAAAGGATACGCTTCTTTCTCGCCGGTCAAACTTTTTTATGAATCAGATAGTTTCACACGAATGGAAATAAGTTTTAAGAAGTATTTACGATATTTACAATATTTACGATGGAACAATTTTGCACGTCTTAATGGACTTCAATTTAAATTGTCAATGACTAACTTTTTGAAATATTTCACAGTTTAAGTTGAGGAAAGTTTTAAAATTAAGGAGGTGGAGTATTCATTCTTATCTTGAAATTATATTTCCGGATTTTCCTTAACAATTATTAAAATTTAATTCCTGGCAAAAGTTTTGGATTGAAATTCATTCCGAACGAATCCGAAATTTTTCAAGTCATTCTAGAATTTGATCCTTTAAGTTGCGCGTCAACTCCGAATTCAATCCGAATGAATCTGAAGCATATTACCTTTCAATCGATTTAATCCGTGGCCCCAAATTAGAATGAATCCGAAATCAGTCCGAATGGTCAGTCTGAATGAATCCGAGCATCATTCCGAAGGACTTTTTATTCCTTTTGAATTCTGCAATGTTCAATCCGTAAGTATTTTCAAAGCTCAAACCGATATCTATTCCAAAAACATTTTTCAATCCGTAACCCCAATCCGAATGAATCCGAAATCAATCTAAACGATTTTCATTTTTTTTCAATCCGAATGAATCCGAAACCCATCCGAAACCCATTCAACATGCGCATTGAGAATATTCCCAGTGGACACAAAATTTGGTGACGTCGTTGCGACATCGTGATGACATTTTTACGACATCGTAAAGACATCAAGTGTCCATGTCATTGAGATGTCTTTACAATGTCTAAAAGACATTGTCAAATCGTACGACGTCTTTACAACATCTCAAAGACATCTGAACGACATGGACATAGGACGTCTTTACGATGTCATAAAAATGTCGTAACGATGTCGTAAAGATGTCGCCAAATTTTGTGTCTACTGGGAATATTCTCAATGCGCATGTTGAATACCTAAAGCTTTCTTTACAAAACTTTCAGCAAATCTTTTTGGGTACAAATAGAAATTTTCCTATTCTATTCGAACCCAGAATAATGAGGTGTTTTTGTTTCGATACGCCTTATTATGCACGCTGAATGCGTGCCTATCGCTCAGTGTGTGTTTATGTCGTTAAAAAATCTTTGCGATGTCGTAAAGACGTTGTAGGATTTGACAATGCCTTCTCGACATCTTAAAGACATTTTAAAGACATGGATATATGATGTCGTAAAGTTGTCGTAGAGATGTCGTTGCGACATTGTCAAATTCTGTGTCCACTGGGTTTCGAAGTTTTGTGGTAAATGTAAAATTTTTCAAATATTTTTAAACGTAAAGTCACGAAGAAACTAAAATTTTATTACAAATCGTCATTTTGACTTTAGAAAAGTAAAATCACAAACTATAAAATAAATTTATTATAAAAATTACTTTCACTGTTGTAAATGTTTTAGAATAAGAAACAGAATTATATTATCTGATAACTACAAGGAATTATTTTAGCCTCGAATATATTTAGTTGCCCCTTATTTGAAATTTATAAATTGTAATTTAATCGGAACATTGAAATCAAGTTGAATGTGCTTCAAAGAGAATAAATACATTTTCAATAGATTAATTTAATGGATTTCTAAACAAAATACTTTATTTAAAAACTTCTAAGCCATTTTTTGTTCATCATCTGATTTTACAATTTTTTATATTTCCTTTCCTGCAACAAACTTATAATTTTAAAGAACATTTGACATTTTTTATCTATGTATTATATAGGTAATGACGGTATTTTATCTCGAATATTTTTCATTTTGAAAGCATCTTTTCTTTTACTCATCCATCGTAGATCCCAAGTTTGAAACTCAGGAAGGAAGTAGTGCCTTTCAAATGCAAAGTGCTTATCTTGAATATCGACAACTCTGCGGCAACCAATGTCCTTTGTGTGTCACAGCTGAAACTTCTCAGACGTGTAAAACTTATAACCTAATGAACATTTAGTCCATTTTCGATTCGACGCATCCTAATAGACCTTTTCATTTATTAGATAACGCCATGACACTGCGCGCGCTTTCAAATTATTGGCGTTTATTTTAGGAAAAAAGTACACGATAGTACCAAATTTCACAGTAAAAAATAACTGAAAAAGATGTTCTGGGAGCCAAATTGTTGTAAAAAAAGGCGGAGAACACCATTTACCATGTAAAAAGATAGTTAAAGTGCCGAAAACGACGAAAAAAGGACTGGAAAAACGACAAGTGAAAAATTAAAGACATTAGTTAATTAATTAATAATAATTAATCTTGCAAGTTGCAAGGTTGTTATTAGAATGGGACATTTTCACTTTCCAGTGGGCAAAAAGACATTGTCATCCTGAGGATGACCATGTCAGTCTATTTGATGTCCTAAAGACGTCTGATATCCAAAGGTGTCTTTAAAACATATGACATCTTTTGGACATCAATTGGACTGACATGAACGCCCTAAGGATGTCTTTAGAATGACCTCAGGATGTCAATGTCTTTTTGACCACTGGGTTGCCTCCACAGTGGGCACAAAATTCGACGATGACTTTATGACATCGTTATGATATCCCTATGACAACTTTAGGATATCCTATGTTCATGTCGTTAAGATGTCTTTACGATGTCAAAAAGACATTGTCAAATCCTACGACATGGAAATATAATGTCCTTACGATGTCGTAAAAATGTCGTAACGATATCGTAAAGACGTCGCAAAATTTCGTGCCCGCTGGGTCTTTATTTTTGAAAATAATTATGCCTAAATCGTTAAACGAATAAAAATGGGGAAATTTTATTTGAAGTTTTTCGAAGTGCATAACAAGTTTAAATATTTTTCAGTACACATGTTTATACTCGTAAAGATCTACCACGAAACAAACCGGTACGAATCTTTTATGGAGATACCATATATAACCTGATGCAGAATTGAGAAATATTTTTGTTATCGTCGTAAGGAGATTGGATCTGATTTTGAGAAATTATCTCAATTTTGCCGTAAGTCGTAAATAAATTCTAATTTGCTGTTTACAGTATGTTGGAAATTAAGTTGTATTTAAATAGCAAGCAGAGTGTGTCGTTAGCACTGCAGTGTATAGGATGCAGAAATATCTTATATCTGATAAGAACAAGGTGATTACCCAGCAAGAAAGATACGAATCGAATTGAAAAGATTAAGACACCCCGAGAATCCTGTTTTGTGACAGTGACGCAGTGGAGCAGTATGTCATTAAGTGTAAATTCGAGAAGACACCTAGTGCGCAAAAAGACATTATATCCTAAGGATGTCCTAAAGACATCCTTAGGATGTCCATGTCAATTCAATGATGTCCTAAAGACGTCTCATGTCTTACAGACGTCTTTCAGACGTGAGACGTCTTTAGGACATAAATTGGACTGACATGGACGTCCTAAGGATGTCTTTAGGACGTCCTCAGAATGTCAATATCTTTTTTCCCACTGGGCAGACTTCAATTTTGAATCTTTCTATGCGTAGAAATACTGCGCACAAGTTCGAGATCGAATAATTCTATTCAATGCGTCAGCAGGAATTTATGTATGTCTCCCATTTCGTTTAACTACGTGCAATTTGATTAAAATGCAAACGTTTCAACATTGGTTAATGCGTCTTAATTCGTGAGAACCTAACACGCGTTAAAAACGGTATTCACACTCATTCGTACGCATTCAAAATGTTAATTCGCCCCAATCTGTATCGATGGTTTTTTTGCTGGTATAGTATACATACCTACATATGTACAATGTACACATATGTAAATTGAAGCTCATGATTTGCTTAACAGAATGCTACCTCGAATTTATACCTCAGAGGCGGCAGCTCGGAGTACTTGCATTCGGCGGTGAGGATTCTTCAAATTATTTTGTATATTTATTGAAGGAGGTAGATTTCCCCAAATAAATGAAAACAGTTTTGACTTATTCCCATTACTTTCCGTTTTAAAGTAACTTAATTATGGTGAAAAAAATTGCAGTTTCCATAGTAGAGTCATTCGGGGTAACCGTGCGCAGTAGGTATAAGTGTGTTCACCTCGTTTTTCTAGAAAGTGGGGAGGGGAGAGTCGTCACATGTGTAGGCAACTGAAAGGTACGGTAGCGAGGAACTAATTTATCTACAAAATTGCGACATCGAGTCATTCATTTTTTTAAAAATAATAATAATAGGAATTCGGCACTGAAACTATAACTTTTGTCATCACGGCAAAGATTTTCATATCGTATTGAATATACTTACCAAGGTAAATCAATTTTTTTTATGTTAGTAATTTATTGAAGTTTACTGTTCTGCATACAATTTAAGGTAATGTTTGGTATGAGTAAAGTTATATGAGTATATATCATAAATCTCTGCCTGGGGTAAGTGCGCGCGGAT
>JAUEJJ010004403.1:0-23234 GCA_032164275.1 Synergus coniferae | reverse complement strand
TCCCTGGTTCTCCCTCCAATCGAGTCGGAACATATTTTGTAGCAGCCGCTAATAATACGTAGTGTAACATACCTACAACCTAACTGATCTGAGCGCCATCTTATCGGATTTATACTTGAACTACGATACCCCTTCGGATGCTAAGAGAATAGAAAGAGTGGGGGCACGAGTGGGGGTGATGCATAGGGCTGGTTACGAAGCCTTATGAACGTGTGAGTTATCACGCACATGTGTGTGTGTAACCTGTCGTTACATATTTAACGAATTACCGATCATTTCATGTGTTTTTTGTGCCTTTTTAAAATTAGGAGAATAGAAATACGTATTACCTTGAATTTTAAATTTATCGAAATTATAAATAACTTCAAAGGATGAAAAAAAAACATTTTTCTAATGATGTGAAATATTTCAACAAATTTTTAAGAGATTTCAAAAATATTTCTAAAAATTGAAAGTAATTTTAAAAAATCCACAGATATCAAAAGATTTTTATGGAATTTGACGAGTTTTTGAATGATTTAAAAAGGATTTTTTAAATAATATTTATATATTTTTATAGAATTCTTGAGATTTCAACGGATTTAAAAGATTTCCAGGAATTTCAGAAAATTTAAAGAAGAACGTTGGATAGTGGGGACAAACAATTTTTTGGATATCCCCAATAATAAAAATTCCGAAATCTACTCTTAAAATTAAATGTGAAGGCAGGAGGCCGTCTTCCTTCAAATAAATCTCTACATCTACAGAAATATTTTAAAAATCCCTTTGAAATCTGTACATTTTTAAAAATCATATATTGCATCAAATTTTTTTTAAATCCCTGAGAAATTGATCATTTAACTAACTTGTACTTTTATTTCATGAGGAAATCCAATACCCTCCCACTTAGCCTGAAAATCTTCATCCGATAAATTCCACCAGAAGTAATCCAAGATATCATACTCTAGTTTGAGTCTTTGTACATTTTCATCAATCGATTTGATTGTTAGAGGGATCGTTTCTATCCATTCGCGCATCTCAAATATTCGCTCAATGTTCTGCGGCTCTTCTTTAAGTCTTTTTCTGATATCAATATACTCGGCAAGATTCTCGTTTAGCTGATCACGTAATCGAACTGTGAACATTCCCAGAAGACACCTAGCTAAGTGCCTTCTCTTTTCTACAAGAAATTCCTTTAAGGGAAGCACGTTCACATGAAATGGTCCGATGCAGATGGATTTCGGTAAGCTCGATTCGAGGTTTTCTTTCATCCGGAAGTGATAAGCTATCTCATCTTTCACCTCCGCTGCAGAGTGCTCCTCCTTCTTATATTTTCTATGAATGAGTAAATGAATTAATAGTAAATGAATTAATCCGTACCTTCAATCCGAATGATTCCAATCAATCCGAGTCAATCCGAACTTTCAATCCGATTGAATCCGGTCAATCAGAACTTTCAATCCGAATGGATCCGAATTAATCCGATCTATCTGAATCAATCTGAATAATTCCAAAAAATTCGGATTCATTCGGATTGACTGGATTCATTCGAATTGAAAGTTCGGATTATTTCCGATTAATTCAGATTAACCGAATTTGTTCGGATTCATTCTTATCGAAGGTTCGGATTGATTTTGAATGTGCCTCGGATTAATTCGGATTGAAAACTTTCTTCGGATTAAATCAGAACGAAACTGTTTGGTTCGGATAAAAATTCCGGAATGATTCGGAAAATTACGGATTGGTTCGGAATGAATTTCAATCTGAAGCTTACGCTAGGTTAGATTCACTTACTGAACGTAATCGTTAACATCTAACACGAAAAAATTCAGGAATTCGTTAAACTTCTTCGCATAAGCGATCAGAGGCACAATCGATGCCCGATAAGCAGCAATTAAGCGCTCCCTTCTTCTTTGAACACAGTTCTCCAGAAGATTAACTGAGTTGAGATATAGATCATGGGGGAATTTGAGACTCGTCAGTAGAAATGGGTGGATTTGGTGAATTTGGGAGCACTGCACCAAAACCTCATCGAAGAGGGAAATGATGACTGTCTAAAAAGAAGGAAAACATCATTTTGGTGTAGGGAATAAGAAAAAGAAAAAAGTAGCAGGCAATTAGCACGGGTAATCGGTCACAGAAAAAATTCTGGTTAAACTTTGTTGTAGATAGAATTTTCCGCGGTTAAATTTCACCTCCTATTTGGGAAAAGTGTATCCTACGATGGAATAAAAAATGTCGTTTGCTGCGTCCTTAGTAGCAATGCGAAGAACGGCGAAATGTAAATAAATTCGGATTATTAATTGGAACACCAGATTTAAAAAAAACATTGTGCTTATTTAGTTTTTATTTTAAAAATAATTAAATTCACCGCGAACGAATGCAAACGTATTTTTTGTGACTGATAATAAGTCACTTGTTACATCAACAACACATGTCACCATCCTTAAAGACTATTCTATGGTTTATACAAATCATAAGATGGTAATCGAACTTGAATGTTTTTATCGTAAAATTTTCTAGCTCAATCAAATTAATTTATTAAATAATAAAAATTTGAAGCATGAAATGAAGTCGATAGAAGTTATGATTGTTGAGAAATCATTTTCTAGCTCCAGAATTTTGCTCTGTAAAAAGATTTTCATATTAAACTATAATATCGACAGATCTCAAATCTTTCAAGACCAAAAATCTATCTCACAACTTGTAAACCATGGTTAAGATTAGTGAATATGGCGACTTTCCTACTGGTGTCAAGTGCTTTATTTTCTGTAACGAAAAATATATGTCTTCATTCGTCCGTAATACCATAAATACAATTATTTTTTTAATTACATTGAAGTAAGCACAATGTTTTTTAAAATCTGATATCCTGCTATTCAGACCGATTTCATTTATATTTTCCTGTTTTTCGCACGGCTGTTAACCACATAGCGGACGACCCTTTTTCATTGAAAAATTATCCCGAGATACGTTAAAAACGCGAAATTATCCTCGTTTTGTGTAAAGTTTATCCCATAAGGTTAATTTATGTTGCGGTGAATCTTTACCCTGAAATCGATGTAAACTTTATCGTTCGTTTTTTCTGTGGTTTTGACCATTAGATCCAATGATTTATCATTTCCTTGATAAAACCTTCAATATAAATATGTGTATGTTGGACATTCTTTTACAAATCGTACGGATTTCAAAAAAAAACTTCCTTAAATTTTTTAATGACGCATTTTTTTATATATTTTCATTATTTTAGCTGATACGTATACATTTTATTTTTGTAAAAAAATTTTTTTTGAGAAATATTCTAACTTTCTATAAAATTCGTTAAAATGATAATTTCTCTTGTACCTAAAATTCATTATCTCCAGTTTTATTAAATGAATCGATTCAGGTTTTTTTTTGTTTATATATTATAGTAATTTAATTATTATATTTAATAAGATAATAATAAATACAAAAATTTTTAATAGTTTATAATTTTTTAAAAATATCGTATTAAATTAAAAATAATTTAAAAGAATTGTAAATAATAATAAAGAACTTAAAACAATTTAACCGTATTCAAATGAATTTAAGAAGAATTCAATTTAAATACAAAACAATTATATACTTCATTTAAGCGTTTATTAATTAATAAACGCTTAAATGAATTCAAAAGAATTTAAACGAATTGCGTTGAATTAAAAAAATCTCTAAAGAATTATTAAATTATTATTAAATCTCAGTAACAATTCACAATAATTGAGTAGAATTTAAAGTGAATTAAAACTAAATTAACGAAATTTTAAAAAATTGTTGAATTCAAAAATAATGGAAAGAATTCAAGAGAATTGGAAAACTACAAAAGAACTCATAAAAATTTAAGTGACATTAAAAAAATTATATGAGCTCAGAAGAATTGAAAAGAATTCAAAATAATTGAGAAGAATTGAATAATGAGATTCGAAGTTTTTTTTAATCCAATTAAAATATGTAGTTTATTGTAGTCAGAAATAAAAATTAAAAAGTGAATATACTAATTTGTTAAATACATAAAAAAGCAGAGAAAGTTTTCATGTAAGTTTCATAGTACTGTTTTCTTAAGTTTCAAAAATTAATAAAAATCGTTAAAATGGAAATAATATCGATGCAAAAGTTACGCATATCCAATTCAAAGTACCTAAATATGTATAAAATTTAAATGCTTATTTATTCAGGGATTTATTAAGTGTGGATTCACCTCGAAAGAAGTCGGATCAGTGGAATAAAAGGCGCCGCCGTCGTTCATTTTTATTTCAACCTTAAAGACTGGATTCGCTCGACATTTAAATGGAGATTCCATTAAGTCTTCACCCCATTCGAAATTTTTTTCAAGCGTGAGCAAGCACAACGCTGGAGTTTCCAACATCGCAAGATAAAACTTAATGGAATTTTCCACTAAATTTCGAAGCGCGTTCTGAAAAAGAAAGAAAGAGAATGTGATTTTTTTGTTTTAATTATTTTTATACTTTAATGTAAAAAAGTGGTGTTATTAAATAATTAAATTAACTTAATTTTTTTAAATTATAAATGACGTATTTTGCAATTTAAGGAAATTTATCAAACATTATAGGGTAATATGAGTACTGTGATGACGATTAATAATGATTAGCCACTTCACATGATTCTATATTAAGGGCAGGTATTTTTTTTTTCTCTGCAACGTTTCGTCTACATTTATTGAGATATCAAATTGAAAATTTCAATAATTAAAGTTAAAGCATTAAGGTACGTTTATCTGGTCCTAAATTTTTATAAAAATAAAAATATATATATTGAAGAAAATTTTTTTATAAATGTAAATATTTAGGACCAGATAAACGTACCTTAGTGCTTTAACATTAATAACAGAAATTTTCAATTTGATATCTCAATAAATTTAGAAGTAACGTTGCAGAGAAAAAATATCGGTAAGGTAGGGATCTGATAAGTAATACAAGACCTTAAGAAATATTGACAATTAAAATTTATAATAAATACTATTAGTCTTAATTGTCAATATTTCTTAATTTCTTAATATATGATAAAGAAAGATATAAAATAAAAAATTTTAAATAATCCAATCCAATTATATATTCTTTCAAATGTTATCGTGTCCAAAGATGACGGACGTCGACGGATAGACAGAAGGCGTAAAAACCGTTTTTTCTTACTTACAGGGTCTCAAAATATGGAAATTGGATGAAAATTCGGAAAGTGATTTTAAAAAAAATGAAATCCTATAAGTTTATACAAAAATTTTAAGACCATGAATAAGTCACGTGACGACACTCGTAACCATATTTCAGATTTTCAGGCAACACATTAAAAAACAAAGAATTAAACTTAATTGTTTATCTACTAGCTAAAATGTATTTTCTCTTTTGTTTTCAAGTTAGGTACCTGAAAAAATGAAATACGTAATATGTCAGCTTAACGGGCTTAACGTATTTTAAGTAGTATAAGGCATTTTTGTCAGCCATTGTGTGACGAGTAGTATAAGTCAATTCACGTCAGGCATTTCCTCTTTTTTTTTCTTTTTTTTTACTAAATAAGAAAAAAATTATTCTATGTTAAAACTACCAAAAAAATAAATGCCTAAAAAAGCGTTTCTTTCAACAAAAAGTAACATTTTTTTTAATTTTATGATTTGCAATTTTAATTATTATAATTACGTAAATTTATTATTATGCGTAATTTAATATTTATTATTATATTGTTATAACGAATTAATTGTATGAATGGGGAATTTTTAAATTCAGGCATTTTTAATATAATACGATACTTTTATTTTTCGTCAATCTATGTGTTCGGTATTTTTAGTTATATTATATAATATATGACCGAATCCATTTCAAATCATACAAGCAGTGCAACTTCAAATTACAGAATTGGTTGCCAATAAAATATGTTATTTTCCAAATGAAATAAGGTGACACGTATTTTTATATTTTGAAAAACAATCAAGTGTCACGAAGTTATGACAATTTGAATTTTTAAGGTTGTTTTCCAAAAAAACAAAATTTTTTTTAAAAACCTGTATAACTTTTGACCTAATTGAGATATTCAGGCTTTCTTTCACGCATCTGCTAGATTTTGTGGTCCTCTTTCAAACTGCAGTAGAAAATTAAAAAAAAAAATTAATAAATTCAAAGTTGATTTTCTCAAAAACCCCATCTTTTTTTTAATGATACTTTTTTGCTGAAATGGTGAGGAAGAAATTATGTGAGTTTAATGGGTGCTAAGCAATTTTTCTTGTCCTATTGTCCTGACCAGGAAAACAGCTTTTAGCACCCATTAAAGTCTCATATGCGACTTCTTCCTCATATAAGTACCAATTCAGCAAAAAAGTTTCATAAGAAAAAGGTGGAGTTTTCGAGAAAATCGACTTTGAATATTTTTAGAAAAACTGCTGCCGTTTTGTTAATTTTTTCTTTTTGTGCTTAAATTTTCTACTGCAGTTTGAAAGAGGACCACAAACTCTACCAGATGCGTGAAAGAAAGCCTGAATATCTCATCAATTAGATCAAAAGTTATATAGGTTTTTGAAAAAACTTATATTTTTTTGGGAAACAACCTCAAAAATTCAAATTGTCATGACTTTGTGGAACTTGATATTTTTTAAAAATGGAAAAATACGTGTCACCTTATTTTGGATTCGGTCATATACATTATTGTCGGAAATTGTCAGTACGCCTGTTTTTTTAGCAGTTGCTTAAAGTTCTCTAACTTTTATAACATTTAATTAAAAAATTTTTCTCCAAAGCAGTACGAAAGGTATAATAAAATTCTGCGTCTAATAAATAAGCTACAGGGAAAGTTAAAATCTTTTTTTTATAAAAAGATATTGCCAAAAAACCTCAATTTCAATATTTTCAAAAATGTTGATAACTCCGAAAATATTTATTGTTTAAAAAAGCCCTTGGTCTCATTTTAAAGATAAATCATATTGTTTTTGTGCACGCTATTCAGATATTTTTGAAATTATTTTCCTAGCTTGTGCCATAGGATCAAACTTGTAAGAAAAATCTCTTAAATTTTAAAATAAAGATTGTCCTCCATACACGAATAAAAAGAAATAAAAAATGAATAAAATATTTTAATAGACTTTACTACGTTTGATTAAAATATGGTATATATTTTGATTTTTTTAAAATTCTTGTAAATAACTATGGATATTTCAAATTTTACGATTTTTCTATGCAAGTTTGAACTTATGGCAGTAGCTAGAAAAATAATTTTAAAAATATTTGAACAGCGTACATAAAAACTATGAAATAATAAATATTTTCGGAGTTATTAACATTTTTGAAAATATTGAAATTTGAGGTTTTTTGGCAATATCTTTGTATTAAATACAGATTTTTATTTTCCCTTTAGCTTATTAGTCGCAGAATTTGACTAGCTTTCGTACTGTTTTGGAGAAAAATTTTTCAATTAAGTATTATAAAAATTATAGAACTTTAAGCAATTGCTAAAAAACAGGCATACTGACAATTTCTGACAGTCATGTATAATGTGCGGTATAAAACCTTCATAAAGTGAGGAATTTTAAAATGAATATTGCTTGAAATTTTGTAATTCCGAATTCAATTTTCTAACCTGCATGAGAAGAGTTGAAAGTATCATAAATCTCTTCAGTTTCATAACATCGTAAACTTCATGAATCTTCTGCTCTAAATTGAACCATCCTTTTCCAACGTCCCTCAGACACAACCTCACAGACTGTACAATTTTTTTCAACCACGGTTCCTTCAAATACTTTACTAAAGTGGTCACTGCTTGCATCTGCTGTGCTCGAAATTCGCTTAGGCTCAACGATTTTCCGTGATTTGAAGAAAATAGACACATGTCGGATATTTTGAGGCACTCATTTACAACGGAAGACACGGCTTCGTAAACCTCCACGCAGACATAAAGTGTTAGCCAATGAAAGTAATCTCGAGTTTTCTGAAAAGGGATGTACAAATGAAAGAATGTACACTACCGTCGGAAATTGTCAGTAGGCCTGTTTTTTAGCAGTTTCTTCAAGTTCTCTAATATTTATAATACTTAATTGAAAAAATTTTTTCCAAAACAGTACGAAAGCTAATAAAATTCTGCTACAGCTAAAATAAATAAAGCTAAAGAGAAAGTTAAAATCTGTATTTTATAAAATGATATTGCCAAAAAACCTCAAATTTCAATATTTTCAAAAATGTTTATAACTCCGAAAATATTTATTATTTTAAAAAGCCCTTGATCTCATTTGAAAGATAAATTTTCATAGTCTTTGTGTACGCTATTCAGATATTTTTGAAATTATTTTCCAACCTTCTGTCATAGGTTCAAGCTTTTAAAAAAAATCTCGTAAATTTTAAAATGAAGATTGTCATTCATACATGGATAAAAGAAATAAGAAATGAATATTTTAATAGATTTTACTACATTTTTGACTAAAATACGGTATATTTCGATTTTTTTTTAATTCTTGTAAATAAGTAACTCTGAATATTTCAAATTCTAGGATTTTTCTATGCAAATTTGAGCCTATGGCAGAAACTAGGAGAATAATTTTAAAAATATTTGAACAGCGTACACAAAAACTATGAAAATTTATCTTTAAAATAAGACCAAGGGCTTTTTAAAATAATAAATATTTTCGATTAACACTTTTTAAAATATTGAAATTTGAGGTTTTTTGGCAATATCTTTTTATTAAATACAGATTTTAACTTTTCAAACTGTGACCTTTCATTGCTCATTACTTAATTCATAAGATTTTATATTAAAGTCTCTTATTACGGATATATAACTTTGTTAATGCCTTTGCTAAATGTACCGAATAATACGGAAGCCAAAGAGACTTTCACATCGACGTCCAAGGCAATCGATCATATTATATTTTCCAACGTGTCAAACACTAATTGAAAAGGATATTTTTGTATTCTAAAAGTTGCAGATGTGTAATATGTACCTTAATATAGATATAAATGTTCGTTTGAGCATTAAAGGTTATTATTAAGTTTAGGGAAGTTTTCAGAGATCATAAATAAAAGAAATAAAAATAAATAAGAAATAAATAAGAATAATAAATAAGAATTTTAATAAACAATTACATTGATATTTTATTGGTTTAACTAAATATTTGCGTTGATTCAACAAATTTTTGTTTAGGCCAACAAGTAGGATCCAACAAAAAACTTTTGTGTTAACAACAAAATAGTTTGTTGGCCGAAACAAATAATTTTGTGTTAGCAACCAAAATTTTTCTGAGGCAACAAAAACTGAACAACAAAACGTTTTTGTTGTACGATTTTTCTATGCAAGTTTGAGCCTATGGCAGAAGCTAGGAAAATAATTATAAATATTTGAACAGTGTACACAAAAACTGTGAAAATTTATTTTTAAAAATAGACCAAGGGCTTTTTAAAATAAAAAATATTTTCGGAGTTATTAACATTTTTGAAAATATTAAAATTTAAGGATTTTTGGCAATACCTTTTTACATAATACAGATTTGAACATTCCCTTTAGCTTATTAGACGCAGAATTTTATTAGCTTTCGTACGGTTTTGGAGAAAAATTTTTCAATTAAATATTACAAAAATTAGAGAACTTTAAGCAACTGCTAAAAAACAAGCGTACTGACAATTTCCGACGGTAGTGTATACTTCTATTTCAAAATTTGGAACCGCCATCTTGAATCCGCCATCTTGAATTGAAAATTTCGAAATTCTGACTTCAGATTCTTACTCATGTAGTAAGAATTTTCAAGTAAATTCACTGAACAGAAAAATTCGTGCATCGAAGGATTAAAAGAAAGAAGATTCTAGCTTACAAAGAAATGCACCATCCCAGTTTCAAAGACTTTTTCTTGTGGTTTAATGAAATCCAGATCTTCTGGTACCCAGAAAAGAAATTGAAACATATGCGGACACATTCGTATTATTTGCCTCCACTTGAGATCAAGCATCGTTCGCCTGTAGTCCAGACAAATCTCCTCCATCACCTAATGAGAGACTTGATTACAAAATGAACAAAAATTTCCTCGAATTTCATCAACTCACCGCAGAAATCTTTTGGTCATTGAATTTCAGAGAATCCTGTATGAGAGCCAAATTAACTATAGATTCCTTTACCTCTTCACCGAAAATCGGTAGACCATCAACAGTCATACAGTCCAAGAATAAGTTGTATCTACGAAAAGTAGATTTTTATTTATATTTATTTATTTGATTTATTTTTGCATTATCTTTGTAATATTGTTTTGTGTCCTTTCACAAGTCAGTGATATTAGATTACACCTTATGGATCATTAATCAGAGATCATAGGTAAAAAGTTCCAGGTTAGAGGTCAGGCTCATACATCAAAAATCAAATATTATAGGTAAAAAATCACAGGTCAAAGATCACAAATCAGAGATCGTGAGTCACATATCAGAAGTCACAGTTTAGAAATCAGAGGTCATAGGTAAAAAGTTGCAGGTCATACGTACAAAGTCATAAGCCAAAGGACATAAATCATAAATCAGAGGTCATAGGTAAAATATCACAGGTGAAAGGTCACAAATCAGAGATCGTAGATCATATATGTATCAGGAATCATAGTTGACAAATCAGAGATCATAGGTAAAAAGTCGCAAAAGTTCAAAAATCAGAGGTCATAGCTAAAAAGTCGCAGGTCATGGGTACAAAGTCATAGGCCACGGAGACATAAATCAGAGGTTACGTCTAAAGTAAAAGGACGAAGAGGTCAAAAAAAACTTTGGGCCATACGTCGTAGGTCGGAGATCAAAGGTCAAAGGTAAAAAGTAATAGATGCCAGTTGTCAAAGGTCACAAGTCGTAGGTCATAGATCAAGGGTCAAAGGTATAAAGTAATAGATGTAATTGATCAAAGGTCACAGGTGGTAGGTCCTAGGTCAAGAATCAAAGGTAAGAAGTAATAGATACTAGTGATCAAAGGTCACAGGTCGTAGTTCATATGTTAAGGGTCAAAGGTAAAAAGTAATAGATATAAGTGGTCAAAGGTCACAGGTGGTAGGTCATAGGTCGAGGGTCAAAGGTAAAAAGTAATAGATGTAAGTGGTCAAAGGTCACGGGTCGTAGGTCAAGGATCAAGGCTAAAAAGTAATAGATGCCAGTGGTGAAAGGTCACAGGTCATAGGTAAAGAGTCAAAGGTAAAAAGTAATAGATGTCAATGGTCAAAGGTCACAGTTTAGTGGTCATAGATCGTAGATCGCAGGTCATTTCACAGATCATAGGCCACTAGTGAATGAATAAATATATGTCAACTATTTCTAGTTTGCATCTATTTTATATTTTAATGACCTGATGCAATCCTCAGCTTGGTTTCTGTTGCTGATAGCGTACTTGATGCGCTGCACAAACACTCTGGGATCCTCGGCAATGAAGCGAATATATATCCTTGGTAAGAAAATAGTTCTCTTGAAACCGTCGAGTGTAAATACCCTCCAGAGATTTGTTGTGGGATCGTAATCAGTAACTGCAGCGTAACACCAGTTAAATAATTGACCACTGTTTATTTTATCGCATCTCGGCTCTGAAGTGAACTGTTTGTTTGAATTCTTAATGTAGACCGATGCTGGAATTGGATGGCGTATTCCGTCCACAAATCCCAAATTTAACCAATCATCAGGTGTTCTAGAGACAATAGTGTTAACATAAATTTTTTCATAGTGAAAACAGAAAAATGATAGTGGCAAAATTGAAGTTGAAGTGAAAATAGAGGAATGCTTGAGAAATTAAAGTGAGGAACCAGTGGGCACGAAATTTGACGACGTCTTTATAACATCACTACGACATTTTTACGAAATCGTAAAGACATCCTATTTCCATGTCGTTAAGATGTCTTTACAATGTCGAAAAGACATCGTCAAATCCTACGACGTCTTTATGACATCGTAAAGACATTTTTACGACATTGACATATGATGTCTTTACGATATCGTAAAAATGTCGTAAAGATGTCGTAAAGACATCGCCAGATTTCGTGCGCACTGGGGAGGTAAAGAAATAGAGAAATGGAGATCCCTACAGCGACCGCTTGGGATTCAAATTCATTCCGAACCAATCCGAAATTTTCCGAAACATTCGGGAATTTGTATCCGAACCAAACAGTTTCATTCCGATCTAATCCGAAGGAAGTTTTAAATTCGAATTAATCCGAGACCCATTCAAAATCAATCCGAACCTTCGATAAGAATGAATCCGAATGAATTCTGTCAATTTGAATTAATCAGAATTAATCCGAATAGTCAATCAGAATGAATCCAATCAATCCAGTCGAATCCGAATTTATCTGAATTTTTCGGAATCATTCGGATTGATTCGCATAGACCGGATTAATTCGGATTCAGTCAGATTGAAAGTTCGTATTGATTCGAATTGACCGGAATCATTCAAATTAAACATTCGGATTAATTTTGATTAATGCGAACTTACCGGATTAAAGGTTCAAATTGATTTTGAATGTGCCTCGAATTGATTCGGATTGAAAACTTTCTTCGGATTAGATCGGAATGAAACTGCTTGATTCAGATACAAATTCCGGAATAATTCGGATTGATTCGGATAGACCGGATTAATTCTGATCCATTAGGATTGAAAGTTCTGATTCGGATTGAAAACTTTCTTCGGATTAGATCGTAATGAAAGTGTTTGGTTTGGATACAAATTCCGGAATCATGTGTATTGATTTGGAATGAATTTCAATCCGAAGTATAGAAATGAAAGTAGGGAAATGGAGAATAGAAGTTGAAAGGACAATGAGGAAATCAAAGTGGGGATGTGAATTAATTGAAGTTGAAGCGGAAATAGGGAAATTGAAGTGGGGAAATGGAAATTTGAAAATGAAAGTAGAAATGTGGAAACGGTAGTTGAAATGAAATGAGGGAAAAGGAAATGGGAGTTTAAGTGGAAATCGGAAAATAGAAGCCCACTGGGCATGAAATTTGGCGACGTCTTTACGACATTGTTACGACATTTTTACGACATCGTAAAGACATCCTATGTCCATGTCGTTGAAATGTCTTTGCGATGTCGTAAAGACGTCGTAGACGATGTCTTTTCGACATCGTAAAGACCTCTCATCGACATCGACATAGGATGTCTTTACGAGGCCGTAAAGACGTTGCCAAATTTCGTACCCACTAAGAGTGGGGAAAAAAAGTAAAAAGGTGGAAATGGTAGTTGAAATTGAATGAAAATTGGGCAATGGAAGTAGCAATTCGTAAATGGCAGTGAAGTGGAAATAGAATTAAGGATAAGGTAATGGGAAATTGGTCTTGAAATGGAAATATTGAAATTAAAGTGGGGAAATGGAAATTGAGAAAAGGAAGTAGAAATATGGAAATGGAATGAGGATAAAGGAAATGGAAGTTGAAGTTGAAACAAGAAAATTGAGTGTATGGAAGTAAATATGCGTGGAAATGATATTTGAATTTGAAATTGAATGAAAGAAATAGAAATTCAAATTAAAGTGGAAATGAATAAATGAAATTAAGGAAATCGAAGTGGGGGTGAGAATGAATCGAATTTAAAATAGAAATAGGGAAGTTGAAGTGGGAAGTGGAAATTGGAAAATGGAAGTAAAAATTTGCAAATGGCAGTTAAAATGGAAATAGAATTAGGGAGAAGGAAATTGGAAATTGGTCTTGAAATGGAAATAGAGAAATTGAAGTGGAGAAATGGAAATTGAGAAAAGGAAGTAGAAATGTGGAAATGGTAGTGGAAATGGAATGAGGAAAAAGGAAATGCGAGTTGAAGCAAAGAACAATATCTTTGGTTAAAGTGGAAATATCAAATTAATGTGAGGAAATGGAAGTAGAAACGTGGAAATGGAAGTTGAGATTGAAACGCAATAAGGAAGAAGGAAGTTCAAAGTAAGGTGGAAATGAATAAATGAAAATAGGGAAAAAGAAGTGGGGATAAGATTGAACCGAAGTTGAAGTAGAAATAGGGAAGTTGAAGAGAAAATGTACCATAAATTGCGAAATTGAAGTAGAAATTTGAAAATAGCAGTCGAAATAGAAATAGTATTAGGGGAATTGACGTTGAAGTGGAAATAGGGAAAGTAAAGTGGATAAAGAAGTTAAAGTTGAAGTGGAAATGGATAAATGAAAATAGGGATATCGAAGTGAGGATGTGAATGAATCGAGGTTAAAGTTGAAATTAGTAAATTAGGAATTAGATCTATAAATATGGAAATTGTAGCTGAAATGGAAATAGAATGAGGAAAAAGGAAATGGGAAATGGACATTGATGTGGCAAAAGGAAAATTTAAATGAAATAACGGAAAAGGAAGTTCAAATGAAAGTGGAAATGGATAAATGAAAATAGAGAAATCGAAGTGGGAATAAGAATGAATTACAGTTGAAGTGGAAATAGGGAAGTTGAAGCGGGGAATTAGAAATTGGGACATAGAAGTAGAATTTTTAAAATGGCAGTTGAAGTGGTTATAGAATTAGGGAAAAGGAAACGGGAATTGGATATGGGAAATTGGCCTTAAAAAAGAAATAGGGAAATTGAAGTGAGGAAATGGAAATTGGAAAATGGAAGTAGAAATGTATAAATGATAATTGAAATTGAAATGGGAATGGAGAAATGAAAATAGGGAAATTGAAGCATCAGGTAAATGAAAGTTGAAGTAAAGGGATTTAAATCTTGAAAAAAAAAATATTGTAACGCATAAAATAGTATAATTTACCAGATTAGCGATTGTTTTGCTCTGAGGTAAATTTTCTTTACAACAATAAACAATGTTTAAGATTTTTGTGTAAAAAGGACGAAAAGTATACTTAAATAAAAAATAGAAAATTTGCCTGCAATCAAATTCTTCATTGTCAAAAATTTCGAGTGGTAAGTACTGCGTCCTTAAAAAAAGACCGTATTTATCCTCATGTGAGGTCACTGAAGATATAATCTCGGATGACAAAATATCTTGTGGACGAATCCCTTCTTGACGTAATAGTTCATCCAATGTAAAATTTCTATATATTCGTCTTTTTCGTTCCATTTCCACATTTCTGGGCAAATTTTTTGGCGCCACGTCCCGCTCCATCTGCACTTTCGGAGAAAATGTTTCGGCGGGAAATGACTAAAAGGATAACAAACAATTAATATCTAAAATCATTAATTTTTACATTTTTGGTCAAAAATTCATAAATTATATATGTACTATAATTATAAAACTGGCAATTGAGGACCCGGATTAGTTAACTCACCCGAAAATATGGTAAATATAATATTTTTAATTCAATATTTAATAATATTAAATACTACATAATAAAAATATTAATATTTAATTTTAATACTAATATTTTTCTGCAAAATGAAAAAATTGGATTTGAGGAAACTTGAGATTTTTATTCATTTTCAACTATATGAGATTCTGTTTTAAATCGAACACCTATTTTGACTTTAGAATTTAGAATCATCTGAAAAAGCTTTTACGCCTTCTATTTAAGAAACAAACTGACATGTGTGTAAGGATTTTTGCAAAAAAATTTTTTTTGAGAAATATGTTAATTCAAACTTTGGATAAAATTCATCAAAATGCTAAATTCGCTTGTACTTAAAATTCATTATCTCCGGTTTTATTAACTGAATCGATTCGGGTCTTTTTTATTTCTTACCTTGTTATTTTAGCTTTTCAAATAAATATTTACATAATTTTTATTTGTTAATTAACTATAAATATTAGCAACTTAATTGTTTAAACAATTTTTTCATACTTGCCCCCTTAATGAAAAAAATTTTTTAAATACTGTAGTATGCGCTATGTCTCAGTCGAAAAAGCGCATTCTTTAAAAAAGTGGAGACTTTATTACCACGAAAGATATTTAATATTTTCGAGCGCGCGTCGTACGTTATGCGTCTCACGGGGAAGGATAACATATAGTTGTGGTCGGGAGCCGGACGTGATTGAACACTTCGTGCGCGGGCACGCTCAAAGCACGCCGCCCGCTGGAAAATATTAAATACATATTAAATACGTGGTAATAAAGTCTCCATATAAAAAAAAAAATGCGTTTTATCGATTCAGACAAAGCGCATTCTACATTATTTTTTCAATTTCTTTGTTGAGGGAGCAAATATGAAAAAACCGTTTAAATAATTAATTTGTTGATATTTTTCGTTAATTAACAAATAAAACTGATGTAAATATTTATTTGAAAAGCTAAAATAACAAGGTAAGAAATAAAAAAGACTCGAATCGATTCAGTTAATAAAACGGGAGATAATGAATTTTAAGTACACGAGAATTTAGCATTTTAACGAATTTCAACCAAAGTTCGAGTTAACGTATTTCTCAAAAAAAAATTTTTTTACAAAAATCCTTATACTTGTGTTAGTTTATTTCTTAGATAGAAACCGTAAAAAATTCAAGTCATTTAAAAATTTGAAAACATTTTTTTTCTGAAATCCGTTCGATTTATAAAAGAATGTCCCATATACTCACTATTGATCGATCTTCCGGAAATGACATCCATCTTTCAGCGGCTCCCAATGAATGTGAATTTCTATTACTTTCAAGATTATTAACAGCGGCAGCATGTTGTTCAGTGAATGTTTGCCAGGTAAACTGGGTTCGCCTTGGAGCAGTAGAAAGAATGTTGATTCTCGGTATTACCGGAAATTCTTCCGTACCTATTTAAAAATACTGAAATTATTAAATATGAAAGATTCGGATTAAAATTCATTCCGAACCAATCCGAAATTTTCCGACTCATTCCGAAATTTGTATCCGAACCAAACAGTTTTATTCCGATCTAATGGGAAGGAAGTTTTCAATCCGAATTAATCCGAGACCCATTCAAAATCAATCCGAACCTTTAATACGAATGAATGCGAATGAATCCGGTCAATCCGAAATAATAAAAATTAATCCGAATTTTCAATTCGAATGAATCCGGTTAATCCGAATGAATCCGAATTTATCCTCTATATTTCGTAATCATTCGGATTGATTCGGATAGACCGGATTAATTCGGATCCATTGGGATTGAAAGTTATGATTAGACGGATTCATTCGGATTGAAAGTTAGGATTGATTCGAATTGACCGGAATCGTTCGGATTGAAAGTTCGGATTAATTCTGACTAATTCAGATTGGCCGGATTTATTCAGATTGAAAGTTAGGATTGATTCAAATTGACCGGAATCATTCGGATTGAAAGTTCGGCTTAATTCTGATTAATTCAGATTGGCCGGATTCATTCGGATTAAAGGTTTGGATTGATTTTTAATAGGTTTCGGATTAATTCGGATTGAAAACTTTCTTCGGATTAGATCGGAATGAAACTGTTTGGTTCGGATACAAATTCCGGAATGATTCGGATTGGTTCGGAATTAATTTCAATCCGAAGCTTTGGCTATAGATACACTCGCTACGGATATAGAAGTGAAAACTAATGATTACACGAGTGACAATACTTTTAAATACTTAAAGGCCAAGAGTTTTAATCGATAAAAGTTTTTTGTTGAAACGGGTCACTACTCGCCTGTGGCAATTTCAGAATAATATCCTCTCTTGGGTAAAGTAACGATTTCCTCCTTCCTAACATCCATTATAATCTCAGAGTTTTTGACGTACTAAAGAACTGAGTTGATTAATAACGAGTTATTAATTAATAATTTATCTCTCCACACGACACGACGTGACGTGACTTCATCACACGTCGTTCGAGAAGTGTCGATTATATTTTTTTGTTTTCTTTATTTTTTTAAAAATGTTTCTAAATCTGGAATTTTCACGTTATCGAGAGCTAACTTCAAATAGTTGCTGACTACAAATTAATCGGGTCAATTATTATAGAATTTTCAGTCCAAATTCATCCAATCTATCCGACTCAATCCGAATGATTCTGAAAAATTCGGATAAATTCGGATTGACCGAATTTACTTGGATTAAAAAGTCGGATTAATTCTGATTAATTCGGATTGACCAGTTTCATTCAGATTAAAGTTTCGGATTGATTTTGAATGGACCTCGGATTAATTTGGATTGAAAACTTCCTTCGGATTAGATTGGAATGATTCGGAAAATTTCAGATTGGTTCGGAATGAATTTCAATCCAAATTATTCCAGAATTTGAATCCGAACCAAACAGTTTCATTTCGATCTAATCCGCAGAAAGTTTTCAATCCGGATTAATCTGAGGCCTATTCAAAATCAATCCAATTGAATCCGTCCAATCCGAATTAATCAGAATTAATCCGAACTTTCAATCCAAATGATTCTGGTCAATTCCATCAATCAAAACTTTCAATCCGAATGGATCCGAATTAACCCGGTTTATCTGAATCACTCCAAATGATTCCGAAAAAATCGTATAAATTAGGATTCATTCGGATAGACCGGATTAATTCGGATCCATTAGGATTGAGAGTTCTGATTGACCGGATTCAATCAGATTGAAAGTTCGGATTCATCGGAATCATTCGGATTGAAAGTTCGAATTAATTCTGATTAATGCGAATTGACCGGATTAAAGGTTCAAATTGATTTTGAATGGGCCTCGGATTAATTCAGATTGAAAACTTCCTTCGGATTAGATCGGAAAGAAACTGTTTGGTTCGGATACAAATTCCGGACTAATTCGTAAAACTTCGGATTTGTTCAGAATATATTACAATTTGAAGCTTTGGTTAGGGTATGACGTCACTATTTAGCGACCGTACCATATATATTTTTTTTTCACCGGCTTCTTTTCCTTAATCTAAAGAAAGTATCTCACTGAAATTTTTGTTAATGACAGAAAATATATCAGTGCAATTAAAATTGCAGTATTCAAACGAAATACAAAATATATGAGAAAAAAGACGTGCACTGTTATATTTTCTGTCATTTACAAGAATTTCAGTGAGATGCCTTTATTACCCTAGCGAAAGCTTCGGATTGAAATTCATTCCGAACCAATGCAAATCATTTCGAAATTTGTATCCGAACCAAAAAGTTTCATTCCGATCTAATCCGAAGGAAGTTTTCAATCCGAATTAATCCGAGGTCCATTCAAAATCAATCCGAATCTTTAATCCGAATGAATACGGCCAATCCGTATTAATCAGAATTATTCCAAACTTTCAATCCGATGATTTCGATAAATCCGAATCAAACCGAACTTTCGATCCGATTGAATCCGGTCAATCAGAACTTTCAATCCAAATGGATCCTAATGATTCGGATTGACCGGAGTAATTCGGATTAAAGGTTCGGATTGATTATGAATGTGCCTCGGATTAATTCTGATTGAAAACTTCCTTCGAATTAGATCGGAATGAAACTTTTTGGTTCGGATACAAATTCCGGAATGATTCGGAAAATTTCGGATTGGTTCGGAATGAATCTCAATCCAAAGCTATCGCTAGGGCGGTGAAAATATATATGATACGGTCGGTAAATAGTGATGTCATAGTTTACCATGGACACTCGCGCTTCACGGTCGATATTTAATTTAAAACTCATTTAACATCACACTTCGGAATCGACTCTTTTCATTGTATGTACAGTGGAGTCCGGATATAACGAGATCGATTGGACCACGGATTTTGCTCGTTATATCCGAATCAACTATGAAGAAGGAAAAAATAACCAAAGTTTAATTAAATTTTATTTTTAAATGATCAAAAGCTGGTTTTTTTATTATAAAAAACGCAATTTACGTAACATTTTTGTTAAAGTAATTGAAAATTGTACTTTGTTTTTGATTAGATTTATTTTTTAAATGGAAATCCATAAACCACATGGTTTCTCTAGGGGGTGGAAGGTCGATGAAAGGTCATGGTTGACCACATGGGGGGTCTAAAGATGGCCGAAATAGGGCCATATGGCTTATGGAAGACCCCGAAGTACTAAAATATGGCTTTTTTTAAATATGGCGTTTTCTGTTATTCTTTTCAATTGAAAAACAATTTTTAACAGCTCATTTTTCATGACACTACTCTGAAAAATTTTTTAAAATTTACAGAGAACCTTAAAACTTGTAAAAAAATAAGTGGGTCATCAGAAAAATTTCAATCTTTTTTTTTAGTCTGAAAAAAAAAAATTTTCCGATGAGTACTAAGTACTTCTTTTTCATTTGCTTTGTTTTTAAATTTAGTTTTCAAAAAAAAGTACAAAAAAATTATTCAATTTATATTATTTTTAAGGTTCTCTGTACATTCTAAAAAATTTTCAGAGTAGTGTTATGAAAAATATGCTGTTAAATTTTTTTTTCAATTGAAAAATAAAAATAGAAAACGAAAAAATCCCACTCTGAAAATTTCAGAGAATTTGCGGAAAATGTCAAAGCTTTTTATAAAAAAAAAATAATAATAATAATAAAAATAACAATCATCTTGAAATTTACGTTTTTTTCAGAAAACATAAAAAGAAATGTGTTGAAGATGGATCTGTATAATTTTTATAAATTTTTTTCTGAAAAGTGCATTTAAAAAAAAAAAGTTTTGAAAACAAACCAATTTTGAAAAGAAATAACGAAACGTGGTCATCAAAACCCTATTCTCACTTACATTAAAAATTTTAAAAGTAATTAAAATTGCAGTATTTAAACGAAATACAAACTTTAAAAAGGAAAAAAAGACGTGAACAGATATATTTTTTTTTCATTTACAATTTTAACGAGATATTTTTTTTATTTAAAAATAAGAAGCCGGAGAAAATATGTGTGGTACAGTCGGTAAATAGTGACGTCATAGTTTACCATTTGCCCTTAACTTAAAAAAAATGACTGCTTAGATATATGCATATATGTACATATGTAAATGGATATAAATAATCAGTAACTTGACAGAAAAAGCAGAAAAAGTATTTCATTTCGAACATCAATATGGGTGGAGAGTTTGGAAATTTACCAATTCGGATTCGACGAATTTTGATATACACTCTTTCGCCCTACGAACAAAATGCATGGACCAAATCTGTGAATCCAGGAATTTGGAAACTGTTTCGTCGTTTTTTGTCACATCTGCCAGTAATGGCTCCACGTAAACAAAATCTAAAATTTTATAAAATGTAGACTTTAAATTGTACCAAGAAAGGCTTTATTTTTTCCAAAATAAGATCTTCAAAATTTTCCTCCATTTTTTTATAATTTTCAGTATAGTATACATTACATAGAGTACAAATATTTTAAGATTTACATATTTTTCTTAAATGTACGAAAATTATTGCAATTACAATATTTGCTTACTCATTTTTTAGATCTATACGTTTCACTGCACTTCCTAATTATTCTAATTGGGTGTAAAAACACTTTCCGAGGCTAACTAAATTTTTTCTTCTTACCAGCTTTTTTGCTCTCGGCATTCATCTATACTTGGGGAAATAAAGAGAATGAGATGTACAATCGCAAGGATCCGAAAATGTTTGAAAATGATAAATAATTAACATTTTCATGCCATTTTAAACTGTAAAATAAAAAATTCTTTATAAAGAACTTTAATTTTTATTTAACACCTGTCAAATCTTCACTCAAAAAAAAATTTGTTTAAATCGGAGAAACATTTCTTTGACACTACATCAAAGAAATATTTCTTTAATTTAAATAAACATTTTTCTGAGTGTTATAGACGTAAAACCTAAGATAAGGTTTTTTGTGGTTCGTCACAATCTGAGTTTTCTTTAAATTAATAGAATTCAATATAATTCTAACGAATTGAAAATAAGCTTAAAAAATCAAGGTGAATTCAAGGATTTCAAAATAATTTCAAATAATTGAAAGAAAAATCATAGAAGTTTTAAAAGAACTTAAATAAAATCAAAATCATTGAAAATCAGCTGTTTAGTTGTATCAATTTTTGTGCTCATTCTATGATTTTTATGACACAAGAAACCTTTTACTTTTTGCAACAGTTTTGAATTTTGATAATTTGAAGACTTGAAGATGAAAAATTAAATTTAAAAAATTCTTAAAAATCACAACTTTCTTCATTTTCAATTAAAGTTATTTGATAAGCATTAATTTTATACGTTAATTGATTTATTTCGACAAAAGGAATCTTTTTAACGCAAAAATCTAAGATGAATCTCTAGAAATAAAACTTTGAATAAACATGCAATGAATTAAAAACAAAACAATTTATTTCAAAGTAGAGCAATCGATTTAACAAATCATAGTCATAAAGACTCTTACTAAAAAAAAGAAGAAAAAAAAAACAAAAAAAAAACCAACTCAAAAGTTTAAACTTGTTAAAGTACTAGAACAATGTAATTCTCTTGCTTACAATCTTTCACTAGTCCACGAAAGTCTTTTGTTCCATATACTTCACAATGCACTCCGGAATCACTAGCTCGTTTGGATTTTGTTCCAGCAAACAAGCAAGCAGTCTATGAACTGAGAGAATAGTTCCAGAAATGATGGCTGGAAAATCTCTACCGGTTTTTGTTTGGTAAGCAATCAGTAAACGCTTACTCATAAAGTCTCCACAAGTGGAAAGAAAACCAACTTCAACATACTGTTGATTAAAAGCAGACCAAAGTTCGAATGAAACTCGGAGACTCTCCCAAGGTCGCAATTCGGATGCAGGTCTCATTACAACTCTAAAGTGGATTCCGAGTCTTTCGTAAAGTTTGACAGTTTTCTGTAGAAGGTTCTCAAATTCGGTTTTATATTCTTCACTTTCAGTTTCTTTAACCATTGAGAAAGCGTGAACGGCAGAGGACTGACAAACAGTGAAGAGACCAATAGGTGCTGATTCTTGAGGAAATGGCGTATATTGCCTCCCAGTAGCAAAGTATCTCAGTGGAAAATTTTTTGGATTGATTAACTGTTTCGTATGCATTGCGAGAAAGGAAACCAAACTCGCACCACCAACTAGGTGCATTCGGCTCGCTGAATTCTTCTCGATTTCAGCATTATCTGCTAAGATGAAGGACTCTGAAGGGTCTTCATGATTCAATCCCGAACCCTCCACCACGATACTGCGACTAAAATCCGCACCTGAAAACAATTAAAAAACAATTTTAGAACATCGAGTAAAATCTAAAACCTAATAAAAAATTGAGTGGCTACTAAAATCTAAAAACAAATTCGGATGACTGAAAAATCACGAAAAATAAAATTTCTAAGACTGACATAAAATATCTGAGCTGTAAAATTGAGCCGCTGGATCGTGTAAGGGCATATAAAATTCGCATAGTCGTTTCGGTTGGCCCCTGTTGTCTTTAATATCGGTTTATTTGAAAATTAAATTTTTGAAATATATGACTTTATAGGAAATTTCATGACGCATCTTTTATCTTCTTACAAAAAAGT
>JAUEJJ010003600.1:2751-20563 GCA_032164275.1 Synergus coniferae | reverse complement strand
CTCAGTCTTGTTCTAGTGAGAAAGGACCAAAATTACTACCCCTATTAGTGATAGGTGGTAGGTTTCTTAATTCATTATGTTTATTTGAGCTTATTTTTTTCTCTAAAATGAGAAAATAAAGAATTTCTGGTCATGGTTGCCTTTTTTTTCATGCTGGAGTATTCCGGCTCTAGCTTACATCTGCGGTTCGAAACAAGGTCTACCGTTCTGTAATCTGTACAGAGAGGAGAGAATTTCTCCTATGCGGAAACGACTTGAATCTACGAAGGAAAGAGAAGAATTTGTGGAGAGAACGAACGACGACAGGGCAGACCAATAGGCAACGGCTTTCAGCAGCGATCTCTCTCGGATATCTCTGAAACTATTATAATTCACTTCTATTTCCACATCGACCGCCGCATAGTTTCATATTCCTCAAAAGAGAACGTTTTTCAATATATTTAATTCTTTCTATTTGTACTGGTAGGCACACCTCACAGAAATGTTTTGTATTCCCCAAAAGTGGTCATGTTTTGAGTTTATTTAATTCCTTCTAATTAGTTCACAAAATATGTGTAATAAATTGTTTTATTTCCTTCATGTGGAACATAAGTTTTTAAATTTTAATTCTAATCAATTCAAGTCTGCCTCTCTCGAATTAAAATTATTTTAATTGACAGATTTGAATAGATTTCATCTGTAAGGTATTCTCCTCAAAGTTGGTACAGATTAATTCAATTTTTAACACGATTAAATAAATGATTAAAATATAAATAAATATAAATTTGAATATTTTCCGAATGTATAAGTTATGAAACGATTTAATAACGAAAAAACAGGTTAAAGAATTGCATCACAAATATGTAAATTGGTAATAATAAGGTATAATTAAACACATGCACAAAAAGTCCGTCTTTGCGCACTAAATAGTGTGCTGAAAATGACATATTTTAGTAAGGCATAAGTAAAAAGTACTGCGCAAGCGTAAATCATCTGTAGTTCCTTTTTTCGTACCTAGTTACCTTTCTCGCAAACTTTTTTAACACGATGGTTACTTTTTAAATTATTTAATTACCTATAGAGCACTACCAATGCGCCGCCTGGCGAGAGAAAATTTAGTTATATTTGGATATAACCGCAAATATAATCTCAGAAAATAACCAACTTCACAACCTTCATCGAAAGTTTGCTTTTGTGCACATTGTAAGTTTATTGCATACAAAATTATTTTCAATGTAAATGAATCAATGAATTTTTACGCACACTGTTCCTAATATAGTATGGAAACTGAGACGATTATTGGGTATGGTGTCATGGTATAGGCGCTTTATAAAAGATTTTGCCGAGAAAGCCGAACCATTATACCGACTGCTAAAGAAGAACCAAAGATATACGTGGGGCGAAGAACAAAAGCAAGCTTTTCAATAGTTGAAAATTGCTTTCAGTACAGCACATACCTTATCAAGGCCAGATTTCAGTCTACCGTTTGTATTGTAAACAGAAGCAAGCAGTACAGGTTTACATGCTGTTTTGACACAATTCCAGGATGGCAAAGAACATGTAATCACTTTCGTCAGTCGCGCATTACAGGGTGCTAAGAAAAACTACACCGTTACAGAACAAGAATGTTCAGCCGTAGTTTAGGCTGTGAAGAAGTTCAGACCTTATCTTGAAAGTTATCACTTCACAGTGATTATAGATCACGGCAGCCTACGTTGGCTTTACAATTTAAAGGATCCTACAGATCGTTTAGGTAGATTGGCTTTAGAATTACTGCAGTACGACTTCGAGATCCAACATCGGAAAAGCGCACTTCATCATGTTTCAGATGCATGTAAATTAGTACTGCCGCGTGAACTCCGGAATAAAGCTATGCTTGAAGCACATGACACTACGACATCAGGTCATCTCGGCGTAGATAAGACCTTCCAATGTCTTACATTGCTTTATTATTGGCCCGGAATGTTTAAAGATGTAGCAGACTATGTTCACTCATATAAAGTCTGCCAGAAGATGAAGGTCGAACAAGCAGGTCTAATCGGTCTCATGGGAAAGAGAGTGATAGAGCAATTTTGGTCAGTAGTTGCTGCTGATATTATGAGTTCACTTCCACCAAGTCACTCAGGTCATCAATATGTCTTGGTTTTGCAGGAAATGTTTACTAAGTGGATCGAAGTCCTTCCATTAAGAAAAACAAATGCAGCTAGCGTGCAGAAAGCTTTTGAGAATGGGGTACTTCCGAAGTATTATTTACGGATAATGGTACAGAATTCGCCAATAAGTTAATTTCTAAGACAGCTTCAGAATTAGGAATCCGACATTCAACTACTCCACTGTATCACGCTCAGGCAAATTCGGTCGAGAGAGTGGATCGGGTGTTAAATGATATCATCTTTTGTAGAGGGTGATCATCGTAATTGGGATAAATATCTCCCTGATTTTCGTTTCGCGTATAATTCTGTAGTCCATAGTTCTATTCACGTATCGCCAGTGCTCCTTTGGTAGAGAGCCTAGACTGGCAAAAACATTGCGAAAATAGGAAGAAAGAATTTGCGAAATTGTACCTTTAGCTGACGAAGAATGGAAAGATCGAGTTAGGAGATTACCTGCTCTTAGAGATTTAGTTGCGCATCATCTAGATTTAATGTCAGATAGGCAAGCGAAATACTACAATCGCCATCAACGTATGTAACATTCGTTATAGAGTAGGGAATATAGTTTGGCGTCGTACTCATGTTCTATCTTCAACGATCGACTATGTTGCAAGAAAATTGTCTGCTAAGTATGCGGGTTCATACAAAGTAATCAAAGTGATTTCACAAGTGGTTGACGAGTCCAAGATGTGCCTGGAATGGTTGAGAAGGCTCATGTAAAGGACCTAAAGCAATATTGGTCTGTGGACCCCGAATTCGCTAACAAAGTACTTCACTTTCAGCTAGAACATGAAGAAGCAAGTACCTCGCTAACGTCCGACCGGCATCATTACCGCATCATCCCTCAAAGGGAGAGTCTCCCATTGGGAAGCCTGAAGGCCAATGATAGGCGAATACCAGCCTGGTCGTACGAGTCCGGTGGACCTCCGCAACCGATTCAGAGTCGAAGCCCCGACACTGCCCACTAGAAAGAGGATGATATTCCCCTTTATAAAAGGAAACGAGGCAAATCGAGGAAAACTACTGCGAGTATCCCTATTACCCACCTCATCAGGCGAAGAGGTCCAGGCAGGCCCAAAGGAAAAAGGAACCGTCCCAAAACCCGCGGTTAACTCTAACCGTTTACGTACCGACGAAATACCGCATATATCTCGTAACCGTTCCCTCTCTCTCGCTCCCTCTCTAACGTACCCACAATATTCACACATTGCAACTACTTTCAAATATTTAAAGTCACATACGTACATATTCAGACTTTGTAACCGTGCACACTTTTACACACGCATATATGGTACACGTCATTACACTCACATTTTGCAGTAGTTTAAATTTGTACTTTATAGGAAAATATAACTTTGTCATTTTATTAACTCACAAATTCTGAGTTCTTACTTTATACCTAAATCTTGACCCTGGCTGACTGATTTTTTTTACCGCCTTTTTTTTTTGTATAAACGGAACACAAATGAATGGAAACGACACATAATGTAGAGACATTTTTCTATCGCTCTGCCGCAAGGCCAAAGGAGTAAGAGCTCTAGTGGTATCTCTTCACCCACCGCCAGGGGGACATCACACTGTTTTCTTTATGATGGCTGCTCAGATACCGCTGACAGCCATCATACCGCTTTTCCGGATGTTTCCCTGAACAGCGCAAAGAGACACCACATCGCTGCAACCCCACCTTTGTTTCCGAATCCTTCAGATGTGTCAACCATACCGTACCGCACTTCAGTTCTCTGCACCGCATTCTTTACCGCACTATTCACCGCTTTAACGACCGTTCACCGCTACACCGAACTGACTGCTTACCCCTACCGACTGCATACCATTCTAACGATCCATCGACTGTTCACTGCACAACCGCACCAACGACTGTTTACTGCACAACCACGCTACTGACTGTTTACCGCACAACCGCGCCTCGGCCTGTTCACCGCATAACCGTGCCACCGACTGTTTACCGCCCGACCGTTTTACCGAACCGATAGTAACACACTACCGATTCAACATATCTGACGAAATGTAAACCGCGCTACGATTCCGCTAAAATTTTGTAAACCGGTTCAACAACTGCTACTGTTCCAACCAGGGCGTACCATCTTCACTACGACGACGAATCGCAGAGATGTTTCCGGAAGTACAAGGGCACTGCGTCTTACAATTCCTGAGATGGACAACAAAGTGGCCATCAGCTCAAAACACCTGGGTAGCCTCAAGAAGAAAGCTGCATCACCGAAGAATGAAAAGCCATAGAAACCACTTCAACAAAGCCGCCAAAGAACTTGCCCGAAGACAGAGAGCCAATATCTACGAACTTCTTTATAACTCTGGTCTAGACGTCCCAAATAAACGGCGTGAAGGTCTTCCTACCGCTCCACTACCGTAAATAGGAAATTCTTCGCTCCAAAGGACCCGTACCGTTCTACGAACTGGAACCTGAGGAGAAGGAACAGCCGAGGAGTCCCGTTCTACATTAGCCAAAGAAGAATTCTGCGGCCATCTTAATGATGTTAGCATCATTAAGATGGCGCTAGTCCGTCAGGTCCATGCCAAAGATTTGATTCCATATCGCAACAAACCAGCCGCAGCACTTGACACCGCTAACTCAACGAAAGCAGCCTCCAGTGACTGAGAGACATGGGCCCCACCTCTACGACACCCAAGAGATGTCCACCAAAGCAGCAGGGACACCCGTCCTAGCACTTGTCACCAAAGCCGCGAGACCATCCACAGCACTAGGTTAGGGAGGTACCAATTGCCGCTTACCACCGTTGATCTCGCGCCACCATCGGACCCTGAACGGCTTGTACCAGTACCCTTCCGCACTTTCACTCGCCGAAGGTCTCTACCACTCTTCGCCGGAAAAAGTCGCCTCCTCACGAGTATAGAGAAGTCGACCAATTCCGGACGCCACTTCCAGGAGATGCAACACCACCTGCATCTCAATCATCGAGGACATCTGCATAACATCGTGGTCACCCCGGGCCCATGGACTCTGAAGATCAGAGAGGTGCACAGCCCATGGGATCTGAACAAAGGAGCGATCTTTCTGGGAGTACAGGCCACATACCTCAGAATATTGAGGGTGCAAGTCTTCGGGCCCCCAAACCTTGATGTGACCAATCGAGTCTATGGTTGAATGGCACCAGAGTTACAAAATCACCTTACATCATTGACGAATGGGAGCTGTCTAGGATAGAGCCTGCTCGTCAAGGATGTGGAAGGAGGTGTCGCAAACGGTGGATACGGGAAACCAGGCTGCATCCCATATTATGATAAGCTTCATCCAAATATGCGGGGCTCTGTCTGGATGGAACCTTTTTCTGTAGCTTCTCGTGGGAACTTTATGGACCTTAGAAATAAAAGTATCGACCTATGTAACTGAAGCAACGGAGAGTGTCCAGGCATAATCTCTAAAATGGTTGGGTCGGATATTCCATGTACGAAGGTCAATTTGCATCGTAGAATAGGCGCCTCGGCTGGTTAACCAGGCAAATGGCTACGATTAGTGATGCCAGAACGTGGGATTTTTCGGCCCCCATCACGTTTCTATCTGGGAGGAATACATGCAAACGCAGCGTGTCGTTGAGTCGGTAGTGTTACACGCTGTGTAGACTAGCCGAAAATGCACAAAGTACTCGTCGAACTCACCCGATTTGATGACTAACAATCTGTTTCTCCGACTTTCAAAAGCTTTAACATGAGTTTCGAGCTAATTTTCTGTTTTACGAAAATTGATGCGTTGACAACTGAAAGAAGGTCTTCTGCTACTATACTTTTAATCAATTGTAAAGAAGGCTTGAAATATTTAATAATTATGTTTTTCAGGGTATATTATATATTATATATTATTATTAATACTAGTATTATACTTATCTCAACATTACGAAATTTAGTTTTTACAATAATTTTATTTTAATCGTAAAATAAATTTTTCAAAATGTATTTTACAAAAATTTCATGTTTTTAAAAAAACCAAACAATTTTAAAGGTAAGTCTTTATAGTATTTTTTTATAAGAACTAATATGTTCCTTATATAAAAACTATAGCAAATACTTTAATTCTTGAAAAACAGATTTTTAAGAGGTCCATTTTCTATAAATGTTATTTATTTCAAATGATTGCTTATTTTTTAAATATATAAAAAAGAATTATTTTTTCATTAATCACTAAGTGTAGGTAATCTTTGACTTTACCTGAAAATTTCATTGCTTTTTGTATGTCCCTTTTCTCGGATCGCGTCACAATATTTTTTACGAAGGAATAAGGTATTCTCGCAGCGTGAACCCATGGTCCAGCTCTACAAGTTTTTTTAAATTAAACTCTCTCTCTCTCTCTCTCTCTCATGTATTCCTGTTCCTCATTGCCTTGATCCCAATATTCCCAAAAGCGGTGTTCCCTGAAAGGCTAGGCTGTTTAAAATATAATTCTCTGTTTAAAATATAGTTCCCATCTTGGGGAACCATTTATTTACTCAGGAGTTTTTCGTTGACGCGAATCCTTCAAAGGTGTTCCGCTAAGACTATGAGCCGAATAAGAGAATAATAATTCTATTATATCAGATTATATAATATGTCATGAAGATGGTTGAAAAAATTATTCAAAAGCACATGTCAATAAATAATGTTATATACGAGTATTATCATATAGTATACAATTCTGACAAGTAATAATTACTTATAGTGAATAATTAAAGAGAAAAAATTAATTAAAATAAATAATAACAATCTGTAGAATTTTTTTATTATGTAAAAAAAATTTTCTGGCCTAAAGATTCGAACCCCACAGCAACGGAGTCGCAAGCAGACACGCTATAACGAAGCCAGCGACACTGGGTGAGAGACTTCCCGTGTGAACGAGTGAGCAGAGCTCGTGTAAGTGTCCCTCAGAGATCGATGATCACACACTGCGTGTGGAGGTTGTGCCTTTGTCTGTGAAGCTCGAGATTGATCTGGAATTGTTCGAGCTGAATGGGAGGATTTATGTTAATAAAGAGTTTTAATACAGAGTTGATTTAATTGTGAAAACTGTGTTGTGAAATTTCTTGAGTTAACCCCAACCACTAAATCCACGAAAGGCTCCAACTCTAATAATGCTAAGACGACCTCGATTTGAATTTGGACCCTAAGGCCTTCCGTTTTTTAGATTGGAAACTATTCGTTCTAATTTATTTTAAAAAAAAAGGATTATTTCGAGGGGAGCGACTTATATTTTTCGCCGAATATAATTAGAAATATAAGCATGAGTGTGACGCAGAATGAGTAGTCTATCACCTTATGCAATTAATTTTCGAGAGTAAGGAAAATCAATAATCTGAGTTGATGAGAAAGCGAGCGGAGAACGATATTTCATTAGACTTTAGATTGTCGCATATTGTTCTTAAGACTCTTTCTCTGGCACGCTTTTGCCGTCATCAGCATAAGAAAAGGTAAAATCATAGTCCTACAAGTTAAATACGAAGTGTAAAAAAGTGATAGGATAGCAATAATTAATATATTTTCGAGCTACCTACTTTCCTCAAGTATTATAGATGATGCTGCCTAGGCTAGACGTATATTCAATAGCGCTATTTTTTTCTCCTAAGTTGAGACTTTTGATTCGTTTATCGTTACATATGATGAGATATTTCTATGATTTTCACAATTTTTTATTATTCATAATATATTGATTGTGATATTGATTTTTTTAATTGATGGTTGGAGGATGTATTTCGCATATATCTTGCTCATATATCTGATATGGTACTGTTTGTGAGATTTCGGAAGACCTTTTTGTATAAAATAACAAACTCTCGAATATAAAATGAGTCAATTGAAATCAGAGTTTAAATATGAGTAAATGTTTTTAAATTTACTCATATTTAAACATTTGAATAAATTCTTTACATTTACTCATACTAAAGAATCAAAACACGCGCTACGCGTGCGATTCTTATTTTTTCCTTTTTACCATACAACTTCAAATCATTCAAAAGCAAATTAGGTTTGAAACAATAATACATTATATGCGAGATTTTTGGAACATTTTTTTACACCACTTTTTTTAAAGAGGAACTTTAAGATGTTTCTATGAATTTTAAGGTATTTCGACGATTTTCAAGTAATTTTTACCAATTTCAATAGATTCTTATAATTTATAAAAAATTTTTTAAAGAGATTTCAATACAATTTAAGCGATTTCGAAGATTTTCGTGAAATTCTACGAGATTTCAAAGGTTTTTTAAGAGTTTTTAGGGATTTCAAATGAGTTCGTGGAATTTAGAGGTATTTTAAGATATTTTTAAAAGTTTCTAGGAATTATAAGGGATTTTAAATTTTCTGAAATTTCGAAGAATTTTAGGACGTTACTAAGAATTTTAACAGATTTCTACAGCAATTTCGAAGATTTTCGAGAAATTTTAAGAGATTTCCAAAGTATTTGAGGAATTTTACAGAACTTTAAGGAATTTTAAATGTTATTGTGAAATTTCCAGGAATTTTAAGAGAAGTCAAGTGGCTTTTATGGTTTTTATAAGAATTTTTGAAGTTTTTAAAGGTTTTATGGAATTTTATTTGAGTTCTAATAATTTTGAGGGATTTCAAGATATTTTTCTGATTTTTAAAAGATTTCGTACAATTTAAATAGCTTTCGAAGGTTGTTGAAAAATTTTACGGAATTTCAAGCGATTTTTCTGACTTTCTTTTTACTTTGTGACAATTTTTAAGGATCTTATGAAATTTTATAAAATTCATAATTATTTTAAAGGACTTCAAGGGGCTTTTCAGAACTTACAAAAGATTTTTTAGTTTTTTTAAGGATTTCATGGAATATTATGAGATTTCAAGATATTTCTATGAATTGTAAACGATTTTAATTGATTTTAAGGATTTCAAAGCTTTTTGGGTAAAATTTTAAGGGAAGAGTAAATAAACATGCGCGAGCATTTTGTTTTCCTTCTTCCGCGTCATTCAAAAGCCAATCAGGTTTGCTACAACAGTGTATGTGAGATTTTCAAGGCATTTCGATACACGACTTTGTTAAGAGAGGATTTAAACTCTGTTTCGCGAGGAGTCAAGGAATGCGTCATTATTTTGGAATGCTATCTATATTGTATTTTTGTTATTATACATTTGCCTGATCGATTGCTCATCATCTAACTTGGAATTTAACGTCCTTCGATTTTATTAGCTGTGTTTTCTCACTCAACTGAAACCTCCTCTCTATTTGAAATTTATCATCGTATTTAGATAGCAGAATTTTCTGGCTTAATTTTTTAGATTAATAGTCAATCACTGAATTTTCTATAATATTTATTCAAGTTACAATAAATTTAATTTTTTTTAAATTTTATTAATAAATGTGATCCCTAAAACGAAGCGGTCACAATTTGTCTCTTAAACCAACTCACGAACCTTACTGGGAAAAAGAGGTCAGTGAAGTCGAGAGAATTGTGTTTGTTATAAAGATGGATAAGACAAAAAATCAAAAAGAAACGCACCTGAGAGCCGCTTTATCACAGGCATCTGGAGTATCGACGGCAGGCAGGGATTCAGTAGTGAGATCGACATTGTCAAGGACCTCATCAAGATCAACTGATTGGCCGCGCAGGAAAGATTCGGGACTGTCCAAGACCGTAGAGCTTTCGAAACTCCCACTAACGCTTGTTCTAGTCTTCCCAGAACTTCGTCGTACTATCGTCAGCGTTCCTTGCTCTGCAAATACAAGAATATCTTATTACAGTCTGTTTCACAAGAAAGGATAGGGCAAGAGTGTGAAAACTTCATACTGAAAATAAATCACTCTTACAGTTTGAAAGAGGAGAATTTAGTCTGATTTATTTAATATATATTTAATTTATTTAATATACGTATATTTTTGTAAAAAAAAATCGTTTTTAGTACTCAATCAAACAAGTTTTTTGTCTTATGGACTTTAACACACAATATGTGTACGTTATTTTCTTTCTCAATTTTGGACCAGAAATTATAATTAAATTTATTTAAGCTTTCATATACTCATTTTCTCACCAATGAAGATCCATTTCATTTAATTTGTAGGTCTTAAAAAGTTGAAACAAAAATTTTAAGCGTATCAAAAATTGCAATATTTGGAGACTCTTAGCATGCTTTAAATATGCTTGTTTTACTTAAAAATTTCAAGAACTATTTTTGAGAATAGTGCTAAACAGATTTATAGAAAAAGTAATGTAATAAATATATAACTTACATATAAAAAACAATACGAAAAATTGCGTAAAAATAATAAATTTTTTTTCAAAAGGAACCTTAAAGTTTCCCGGTGAAACATTTATGATAGCCGCAATAAACTTAATCTTTGTTTCGAGTGTCGGCACTTGTGCGACCAGGCAGCTGCAAGTTCATTTATTGCTCTCTGTCAATAGTTGCCTCTTTTTGGCTGTTTAGGAAAACACATATTTTTGGTAAAACCATTTTTTATTCATTAAAATATTTTTCAAATTTAAGAAATATAAAGTAATTATTATAATTATACGTGACACGATCCGAGAAAAGAGACCTACTAGGCAAAAGTGAAATTTTACAGGCTCCCTATAACACCAAGCTGGAGATCAAGGAATGAATGGTGCGACAGCACTATTACTGGGACTAGGTAAATGGATGTAGACAGGCTAAGGCTCTCCTAGGCGAAGGCCGCAGGAGGGATTTGGCCTGTACCATCTTGAACTGGCCCAAAAAAGAGGTAAGGACAATGGTGCAGATGTTCACAGGGCCCAACCATTTGAACTACCATAAGCACAAAATGGAGCTGGTATCCAGCACCCTTTGTAGAAAATGCGGTAGGGACGATGAGACGTATCTACGTATCTTATGTGAGTGCCTGGCTCTTGTTTAGCTCAGACATCAAACCCTAGGGTCAGCTATGCTGGAACTAGAGGAGATTAGGGCGCTGCCGGCCCTCGACATTCTAGGCTTTCTTAGGGACTGGAGTGGGGGGCTAACTGGCATCTAAGTAAGGGAATAGTACAATGGGCTTATAACCTGAGCGCCAGTAGGATTCCACATCTGTGGGGCTCCTCGCCCGAAATAAAACTAACTAGACTCAACTGCTGATTCTGTGTCGGCCTCGGGTCTGGGGGGCACAGAATTAGTCCGCGAATTCAGGTAAAAACTCAGGTATATTTATTAATTGACGAGCTCTTCGGAGCTACATATAGGCAGCCGAGGACTCTGCGGGGGGGGGCAACCGTGAACCTGGCACAGGAATAGGGGGCACAGAATCAGCGGTTGAGTGTAACTAACGAGTTGATAACAGTATATTTAATGAAAAATTATCATTCTTTTACAGGTGAAACAAACAATCTTCCAAAGAATACTTCCACAGAATATTTTTTTGATAGACATTTACATTTCTTAATAAAAATTGCAATTGATCTTCATTATATGTACGTGATATTAGAATTGTACTCTGTTATTAAGGCAACTCCGCGTTCTGTATTTTCATTTGTGACTGTCAATCCGCGTATTATCTGAAAAGCATTTCTGTAGTCTTCCTTCGATTCCCAAGTTTCTGGATCGAAATTGAGAAACTTTATTGTGATACATAATTTTTCAAATAATCTTGTGCTTTGCATTGTCACTAGTTTATCTATTGTTAAAGCGTAAACATTTTCAATATTATTTAAATGCAGTTCCAAACGCTTTGATGGTACTTCTTCTCCATCACGTTCCTTAATTGCCATTAACATTTTTATCTTGTATTCTAATGAGACATTAGTATCAAAAAACGCTAAACTAATATATTCTCCCTTCAAGTGCAAAAGATGGCCTGTAAAATTGTAGCGTAACATGACAAACTTTTTAATCTAAGCCAGAACAATTAATAAGTTTTTGTAATAATACAAGAACATCGTGTGGAGCTGCTTCTAGTTTATGCGCTGTGAACCAGTATCTTTGGTACAAAACCACCATAAAAATACATAATTCGCGAAGCTCATTAAGTTCACTTTTCGTGAGTTTAAATTCTTCGCAAAATAAAAACATTTTGAAAGCATAAATTGCTTTTGCCATCCACGTAGCATAGTGAAATGCTCCAGGGGCTTCAAAACGAAAATTTCCATAAGATTTTTCTCCGAGAAATATTAAATCTTGCCATCGCTCTCTCTCTCTCTCTCTCTCCCTCTCTCTCCCTCTCTCCCCCCCTCTCTCTCTCTCGCTTTAACGTACACACATTTAAATATTTAGAGTCACACACAAATATTCACATTTCGTTAGTGATGTAGTTATGTATAAGTTAACTATGTAGACATAGTTTAGATTTGTACTCTACAGAAAAATATAACTTTCTCATTTTATTTATTTCACACATTCCGAGATCTTAATTTATTCCTAAATCTTGATTCTGGCTGACTGAAGCGTCCGCAGTGATAAATTAAATGAAAGGTGGAAAACCACTTTGTGACAAGATATTAAAATTTTGGGTTTCTTTCGAAGTTTAAAATTTTCAGGTTAAGGCTGTTGGAGCAACTACAAATTGCTGTAGGTGCCGTTTAGCATGGAAGGGTTTCTCAGTATGAGGAAGTTTGCTTACTCACTTTTGTTTGAAAAAAAATAATTTGTTTGGCTGAAATAGAAAAATTTAAATACATGCTTGAGAGAACGGTACCGACAATATTTTGATGTGGAAGGGAAAGAGAGTACGCAATACTTACATTTTCTACTGTCGCTTTTTTACCCAAAGAGGCACATCACTGCACTTGTGTGGTGATTTCTTTACTGTAATAATTTTCACAAATCCTAATATGCACCTCATAACCTGGGCACTTACAAAAATCGCGTGAAAAAATTAGGCTGATAAATTGCCTCTCAAATGATAGATGGACAATCCTTTTCCATTGGCGTCCATTTTGCATTTAGCAGTGACGCCAGTGACGATTGGTTGGTGGATTGATGGGAACTAGAGTTGCGAAGAATATTACCTTGAGAACGGTAACGAGAATGAGAATATAACCGAGAAGGAAATATTGCGCACTCTTTCTCTCTTCCAACATCAGCATTTTTTCGGTACCCTTCTCTCACACGTGTATTTAAACTGTCCTATAATATTTTAGTTAAACAAATTATTTTTTTCAAACAAAAGTGAGTAAGCAAACTTCCTCATAACGAGAATCTCTCCCCTGCTAAACGGCACCTCAAACCTTGTATTGTTGTGGCCTCAAAATGATATCTACGAATTGCATGAAAACAAGGCAGATTAGAGGCATTCTACAGATTTCGTCACTTTTTGGCGAAATCTGTAGAATCTTTGTACATTTTTTTGTCCGTTGCTCCAACAGCCTTAAGATTCGAGTAAAATCTAATGATACCTGGCGCCTAGTAACATCATGTAAGTTGGGTTCCGAAATTTTTGCAGGATTTGAAACTCTGCGTTCCCTACAGAGTGAATATTGCTATTATACAGTAATAATAACATTAATTATATTTCTAAATAATATTATATGAATACCTTTCCAAGGTCGACTTTTCGTCCTTTAAATCAAATTGCATATCCATTTATAATATTTACAGATTTTTTAACTTTACTATTTTATCTAAAAAATTTTCATTACAAAAATTTTGACTGAACCTTCGATAAAGAAGAGAATTTACTGTTAATTTTATTGCCAATCAAAAAAAGCATAACAATATGTTTACCTGCAAATTCAAAAGAACTCAGCACTATCAACATATTTATTTTGTTGAAGAGTTTAATTCGTGCTTACAAAAAAATTATAAAAGTTTGCAATTTCTTAATTTTTTAAAAATAATTCTCTTTTACAAAATTAAATTTAGTGAATTTAAAAAATCGCAAATTTTTCTGAAAAAAAAGTTATGTTTAGAAATAATAAAAAATGGTTCAAAATAGTGAAAAATGGCAATGAAACTCTTTTTAGTACTCTTCAAAAGAGAACAACTTTTTCTTTCTACTTTTTCCAAAATCTTGCTTACTTTAGAAAAAAAAGGTAATTTCTTATTTATTTAATTCTTTAATCCATTATTAATTTTTTATCGTAGTTAGGGTTACAAGATGGGTCCGACGAAGAGCCGATACACTGAAATATTTTTCACGTAAACCCTAAAAAAAAAAGGCCACCAAATGTATGCTTATATGCGAAATGAGGTTCAGTTTTATGACTAATTAATTTATTCATTAATTGAGGGCATGGATCGAGAAAGAGATCCAGCACTCGAAATCGAGTTAAAGTATTGTCCAAACGTCTAGGCGGACGAAAATTTTAAGTTAAAAAGTTAATTTTTAAAAAATATAGGCTTGTAGATAAAGATAAGACGGAACTTTTTCTATTTTATATTTTTTGATCAAATGATTATTTTTGATAATAAACAAAATGTACGAATCAACAATTTTTCCCAAATTCAATTACTTTTTAAGAAATAAATCATCGTATGTTGGGAAAATGTTATTGAAACTGGTTTAAAATTGATATACGAACGAAATATACCCTAGCGGTGCAAAAAAAATGAAGAAAAAGTTTGAATTCGCCCATTGTTTAATAATATTTAATTGCAAATTGAGACAGATCGTATATCAAGTTTGAACCTGTTTCAATAATATTTACCCAACTTACGATGATTTACTTTTAAAAATGTAATGAAATTTGTTTCGTTTCTTATGCTTTTTATTAAAAATGATCATTTGGTCAAAAAATAGAAAATAGAAAAAAGTTCCGCCTTATCATTACCTACAAGCCTATATTAAAAAAAAAAATTAATTTTTTGACTTTTAAAATTTTCGTCCGTCGAGACATTTAGATAATAATTTTATTCGATCTCGAGCGCTGGGCTCCTTTCTCGATCCATGCCCTCAATTAATATATAGTAGATACGTAATACTCAATCTATAAGTAAACATACTACTTAATCAAAAAAAAATGTGATGCCAATAACATTGGCTTCGTTAAAATTGGGATATTTTGCGTGTTTTAAAGAAATAATCGGGACACCGGAACAGACAGGGGAAAATTTGGACATTTCCCGGGAAATCGGGACGTCTGGCAACCCAATGGGCCAACTGAAACCATAGCATGTCGAGCGTGTGCCGTTTTGATCTCGGGAGGCTCAATTGGTGATTTTCACAACTTTTATTACGAACCATTTACCTCTATGATTATATTCTTCTATCAAACTTAATTGAACAAATTTAAAGTAATTTGATTACCACTTCCAATTATAATAGTTATTATGTTTAATATTTGTATTGAAATATGCGTAATAACAATGAGTTTTATGCTTCTTACGTGGAGATTACTAAACTATCACATTTTCTGCTGTTCAGACATTGCGAAATAATGATACTATAAAATGTAATTTTTTATGAAAAATTTAGCTTCACAACTTACTTGCATCTTTCTTTAAACCAAATACTAAATGTACTAAGTTCATCTTTACATTGAGTAAAGATCAATTTAAATAATAGGAAGAGTTCCTCGAGAAGACGGTAAGTTATCAACTGACTTGTATTAAATTGAGTTTTGCTATTCTATGTCCACAGTAAATGTAATTTTATTCTTTCACTGCGCAAGTCTCTCTCAATTTAAAAGGGCACCCGCATTGCGCTGCGACTTATCTCACTATCTTATTTTTCGACAAACGGAGGCACAATTTGGCAGCAAGCCATCGAGTATTTACTTGGAAAGCGCTTGCATCCATAACTTGAATTTATATGTACGAGTATAGCCGCTACTCTGAAGACAGATATGACTTTCATTAATTTAACTGTCAACGAAAAATCGATGCATTGTCGTTGTCCTTTTAAAACATATAAATCTGGTTGAAGTTTTTTAAAATTTTATACTATTTAAACTAGAAATTATGTTTTAGTTTTTCCTTCTGATATGAGTATTTTTACCTTATTGACATTTACTATCTCAAAAATATTCTGAGCTGTCATGAAAACAAAGTTCGCCATGTTTCAGCTAAAGTGGATAATATTTAGAGGTGCCACATATGATTTGAAATGTCGCATATAATTTGTAAGGAGTAAACAGTAAAAAATTAAAAATGTGATTACTCTGTCAAATTTAATCAACAGTAAACGTCCGCCTAGGAAGTAGTAGTTTTTGGCACACTAAAAAGTCAACAAGTGCTAATAAAAAATTTTTAAATTCCAATTGTATTATCCAATTGTATTATCCAAAAAAAAATTATGCCTTTGGTCAAAAGATAAAGTTTATATGGTAAATATTATGAATGAATTAGTATCTAATGTGCGCCACAACTAAGATAAAGATGACCGACCTTAAAATTTCCATCAAAATTTAACAGTGCACATATTAATAATTGTTGGAGTACACCGACAATATGTACGCTTATAAACTCAGACACCTACACACCATCCAGCCTGCAGTTCATCGGCAGAACATCTGAAAAGGAAAATGACCTGAAGGGACAAATGACCTGAAGGGAGTAAGGCCAGTTCAGTTCTGGATGAACCGTCAAGTCAGTCACCCACAGTGACAAATAGATCCTCAAAGTGCATTCAGTTATATACAGTCTAAAATTAAATCACAGATTATTATCTTTATTATCTTTATATGTAATTCTTTTGTAACCACCGTGCTCTGACTTATATTAAAATACATTCATATTATACAGTCGAATTGTGTGTGTTTTAATTCATTATTACAACAACCATTGATTTTTAATTACAAACTTTGTTCTTAAGCAAATTTGGCACATATTAGTTAATAAATACAAAAAAAAAAAGGTTTCAAAATGGAGTTGACCGCCATTTTGAATTTCTTCAAAATTTGTTATCACACATGTAACTAATTGATTTTTAATTATAAACTTTGTGTTATGATGAAACTTAACGTGATTTCATTGGAAAATACAAGAAAAAATATGTCCGCATCGCGGGCACATTCTCATTACACGTCGCGCTTCACACTCCGTATTGCGCGCCTCGCGCGCTTGACTCTTCATTTACCAATTTTTATCACTGCATTATAATTTTGCTTTAATTACTTTAGTTTTACATAAGAAATTTAATTTACTTAAGGTTCTATCTACCTTAAGGAACACATTCTCATAATGACACTCGCGCTTCTCCCTTGATATTTGATTTAAACCTCATCTAAAACTCGCGCTCGGCTCTCTTCATCATATAATAATTGCATAAAATGATATTTTTTGTTGTTGTTAGTGTCTACATAGCTAAAACTTTGATTTTGGAGTTATAGGCTCAGGAAGGTTTTTGGGGACGCAAATCTGATTATGAAATTTTTTTTACACCTACCTCTCAATGTAACCGTGCTTTTTCAGTATACTTTGCCCTTTGTAGTAAAAACGTAGGGGTCAAGTGCCCCCTTGCCCCCCGCCCGGTTCCTACGCCAATGTTTAGAGTCTTTTCGCTCTTCTACCCTATCTTTCGAAGTATTGAAATATAAGATTTCTCACGATTCGTAATTCACACATATTTATTATGCACGACGTGTTTTCAAAGATTTTCTGAAATTTAATAACAATTTTAGCGATTAAAACCATAATTAAGTGTCAAATAAAAAAATGTTTAAGAGGAAACTTGTAGGTTTTTTTTAGAGCTATAACGTTTGCAATATTTTTTCGAATTTCCCATCACGTGGTCGTAATCATATATTATTTTCTATTTATAATAATAATAAAGTTTTTTACCAATAAAATGACAAGTGCAGATCCTATCAAAA
>JAUEJJ010002994.1:0-25768 GCA_032164275.1 Synergus coniferae | reverse complement strand
TTTTTTTGGCTGGGTTTGGTTTGTCTTGAACATGTCTTGACTCAAGTCGGTCTGGAGTCGAAAAATTTTTACACGGGTATGTGTGGATGTGGATTAAGATGGAGATAGAAAGAGATAGGTAGGGATAGACAAGAGACAGAAAGGAATAGTGAAAAGGATATTAAAATTGATATGCGTGGATTAGCTGTTATGGAGATAGAAAGAGATAGACAGAGATAGGTGAAGTGTGTGACTCTAAATGTGTTAGAAGAATAAGAAAAATGCGTGAGCGAGATTTTATACAGACAAAAAGAGAGCTTGAGTGAGAGTGAGTGATCCTTGGCGGATGTTACGAACTACCGATGTCCCTGTAGACAAAGTATGAGCGGTAAGCGTTTGACAGGTCGGCGCGGAGATCGTCGACGAGGCGAGATGGACGTCCCCTCCTGAGTCCGTCCTTCTTCCCTTACGGTAAGCGATACGGTGCAGAGAGAAAGAGAGACGATGGAGGTTATGTTTGGGCGGATCATCGCGCGGGATCTGAGTCCTGATACTTCATGCTCTGAGCAGTTCTTCGGAGCGACCATGGGGAGTCCAGGTCGATCCTGAATTGGTTGGGTTGTGAAGCCAACGAATCCTTTCACTCGATAAACGGCCATAGTTTCTCCATTTGGTCGTGGATCGGGCGGATCTCTCTGAATCCCCGAGGATGACCTTTCATATCTACGAGAAGTCCAGGACACCGTCGTCCTGTAGTTGCTGTAGTTGTTGTAGTTGCGCCATTCAGTCGTGCTTCACATTGGCGTCTCGGCTCGGTTCCCCAGATGTTTTGAGGTTAGGTTTCCCGGTCACCCTGCTATAGTTGTGCCATTTACCAGGGAGAGCAGTAAGTATCGCTGAGCTCTGCACCTCGACCTAAGTCAGTTTGCAGCTCTCCGTGAACTGTCTGAAACGCGCAACTGCTGGTGTTTTTACGTTCTCGCAGTCGGTCGGTCGGGGAGTCAGGCGCGTACGGAGTCTCTCGCCTTGTGACGTTGCTTGTCATGTGATGAGTATATGCTCGTCACAAGTTTCATAATACTGGGACATCAAGTTTATTTTCAGTTTCGCAAACACCAATATACGTTTCCCTATATGTGTTGAAGTCTCATGTCGCTATATTTGAATATTTTCACTTTTCTACTTATTTTTTAACATCGGGGAAACCGGGGCAATACGTGACAACACGAAAAATTTCTTTCGGGCCTAACTGTAGTATTTTTTCTATATGGGGATAAACTTTGAGTAGCGTATCTATGACGTTTCGTCGCGTCGTCAGTAGTGAAAAAAGTGTTTTCGGCTAAGTAGAATTTCGATTTCTAGAAAATTTTGTTATAAAAAGTCATTGAATACTTCCCGATTTCGAACAGTAAGTTGTACTTATTAGCCATGGTTGTACACAACACGTGTGTGACTCAGACTGATGCATTTTCTATCGTTTGTGATTTATGGACCATCACAGATAAAAAGTAACGCTGAGGCATTCAGTGACAGTTCCCCTGGGGTAATTCATGACACATTAAAATATTACTCTTTCAATTAAAATGTGTTTTTTTGTTCTAAAAATCGAAGATTTTGATAAAATAATTGATGTGAATTCTTCATTTCCATACGACAATGGTGCGTAATTATTCTCGCAAGATTCCGGCCGTCGACGAGGAAAAAATGAAAAAGGCAATTTCGGCCGTATTGGATAGAAAATTATCAGTGAGAGTTTCTGCAGAGAAGTATTAGTATTGTTGGCAGAATGTCTCTGAGCCGTCACTGCAAGTCTGCAGATAGTGAAGAGATAAAAATCATTCGACCAGGTTTAACACCTAATGACACTTATGAAAACGAAAGCTGAGCATTATAATTTTTTTTCCTTATTTTTCTTTTTCTGTAAAATTAATTCAATAAAAACTTATGCTCAGAGAGTACATATTATCAGTTTTCATATAAATTACATGAATATAATGAATTAAGATATTTAAATTCAATGAAAGAAATGTCACGAATTACCCCAGTACTGAGGCAATTCGTGACACAGAACAGAGTCTGACATTTCATGTTGCACTTTGGAAGTGACATGGCGGATGGCTTTAAAAAAATTGTACTGTTAGTAGAAGGTTTAGTAGTGTGAAAAAAGCAGAAATGAATTTTCTATCACAAATACTTTTTTCAGAAAAAATGTAAAACCGAAAAATATCACGATTTGGTCCGGTCTCCTCTATTTTATACAATATACCATAGTTTTAGAATTACTACCTCGAATGTCAGAATACTCTAAAATCAGGCTTCATGTATTTATAATCTCCATTGCGATAACACTGATAGGTTCTAGTTCGTTGAGCTCCATCGTAGTTTGTTTGTCGTTTCTAAGTAGTTTGGCAACTTCACCCTTTCCATTTATAAGACACCAGTGGAACGGGGATCTTCTGACTTCGGTCTATAACGAGCTAGCAAACGCTTTGACGTAAGCGTAACCTATGTGCATCTACGCTAGTTTTATTCGCTGTCAAAGTTACACAAATTGAGGGAAACTGCCTGCCAGGCAAATTAATTGAGGTTTGAAACTGGGGATTAATTTATTTATTGAATCTACAAATAGTTTTTGAGCAAGGAAAGTCATACGGAAAGTCGAGGCCTTTCAACAGTTCAAGGAAGAGTGGGTAATGCATTTTTTAATGCAGGACAGCCGTAGTACGTAAAAGGATAAATTTCGCATCGCATATGGTGCACTCTCGTAACCATAATTGTAAGCGCTAAAATTAAATATGAGTTAGGAAGAGGAGAGAATTTTAGAAGTGTGAAAACAAATGGCGTAAATAGTAACTGACACTTTCAGGTCACTTAACGTCGTGAGTTCATTTAACTTGACAAAAGCAATATACTTTGAGATATCTCACATCATCTCAACATAATTCTTCATATAATTTGATTTATATTATATACATTGATAAGGAAACATTATCAACCCGAAATCGCCAATTTCGATAGTTTTTTGATATGTTGTAGTGCATGAAAGAATAATCCGGTCAATCCGAATCAATCAGAATTAATTCGAACTTTCAACCCGAATGATTCTGGTCAATCCGATCAATCCGAATTTTCAATTAAATTGAATCCGGTCAATCCGGTCAATCAGAACTTTCAATCCTAATGAATCCGGTCTATCCGAATTAATCCGAATGATTCCGAAAAATTCGGATAAATTCGTATTGACCCGACTTCATTCGGATTAAATTTTGGGATTAATTCTGATTCATTCGGATTGACCGGATTTATTCGGATTCATTCAGATTAAAGGTTCGGATTGATTTTGAATGTGCCTCGGATTAATTCGGATTGAAATCTTCCTTCCGGATTAGATAGGAGAGAAACTTTTTGGTTCAGATGCAAATTTCGGAATGATTCGGCAAATTTTGGATTGGTTCAGAATGAAGTTCAATCCGAAGCTTTCGCTAGAGTAGCTTAATACCTTTATGCATATGCTACTGATAAAAAATTTGGAAAATAATATAGGTGTTAGGCTCAAATACCGAAAACGGCCAAAAATCGAAATAAACGGACAAAACGCGTTCTGGTCGTTGTAGAAATGCTAGAACACGTTGTGACTCTTTTTAAAACGGCCAAAGATCGAAATAAACGTCCAGAACGCGTTCTGGCATTATTGAAAATGCCTGAACGCATTCTGCCCATTTTAAAATGAACAAATTTCATTCTGGTTTCAGCATAACGGACTCGAAACTGACTCTCAGCCGCCCGGAGGAAAATTTCAATTCGTCACTTCTTTCATTCTGAATTTTATTACATTATATCATAATTCTCTTTACTTTTAAACCCATCTTCTTCGGTTGCTCAGATGGAAGCAGAGGAAGCGACGGACGACTGTTTAACGAAAACTTTTTATATACTTAATGACAAGAATAAGAATTCTAAATTGTAATGCAGATAGAGAAATAAAATCAGTAAATTGTTATTGTTGTCTCATTTTAATACTTTTTGCAAAATAAATATTTCATTAAACAATAACAAGATCTTTACCGTTTGAAAACAGTCACAACGTGGTCTGGCATTTCTGCAACGACCAGAATGCGTTGTAGCCGTTTATTTCGGTTTTAGACCTTTTTCGGTATTTGAGCCCAACATATATATATATATATATATATATATATAAAACATAAACATAAAACAATATTTATTTCATTTTGGAACAATTTATAAAGTTGAAAGAAGCTACAAAACGATGAAACTTTTTTGGCCAGGAGGAAACAAAAGAACGTCTTATATCATGTATAAAATAAGAAATTTTTAATTACACTCGAATCTCCCAAATCATAATTAATTTGTGCCAGAGATTCTCTCAAATCTTAACAAAATTCTTCTCTGAATTCTGAACTATGACCGAACCTAAACTGATGTATGCACATTCGCATTGCGTATTACATTTTAGGATTTTAAACTGCGCGCCAATAGTAACCAATCAGATGCCGAGCGCTCAATGCATGCGCAGTTGAGTAAGGACAGATTTTATAGAGTTTTGTTGTTCAGATTTCAGAGAATAACTAGTCAAGATTTTGGAAAAATTTAGAATTGAGAGATGTAGATTTGAGAGTTTTGAGTGAAAATATAAATTTGATTACCCAACAGTGATGTTAACCCCAGTCAGGACCCGTCAATTTTTCTCATTTTTGAGTAGCCTTTGGGGCTTCTGTGACCACATCTTTAATAAAGACAAATCTCTGTTTTTTTTTTTAAATAGCTTTAATAGTTAAATTAGCGTAATTTGATTTCTATTTGAGGCAGTTGATTACCCCACGGACCCTATCTAGGGTTAATTGGTAAATTAAGTAAACAATTGCAATGTTCAAACTACTTTATCAAAATTCGTGCTGGACTTTTAGAGAATTTTTAATTCAATAAAATGTGTTTTGAAAAAGTGGCACTTACACGGTTATGTCGTGACTCTTTTATTTGTGGTTTCTCACCCGAAAAAAATAAATTGAAATCAAAGTGACAAAGCTGCAACAAAACAAGAAATAATTGTCACATCTGCTAAAATCCCTTAGAGTGGTGACGAGGTATTATACTGGCAGGGAATCCGCAAGTGTAACTTGCCACAAAGAGACATGTGACATGTGAAGTCCCTCTTCATGTGACTAGTACGTGCGATGGACAAATCAGAGATCCTTCTCCACTTTTGCAACTCAGTGGTCTAGTGACCTTTTCATTTCCTGGCATTCCAACTGTTTCAAAGGCATCTTCACAGGAAAAGTAAATAGTAATTTTAACACGATTATGTAACTTTTCACTTCCACATTCCCTTTCAATTTCACTTTTTGGGTTCTCACTTTTGATTTTCACTTTCTCTAAATACACGTCGTGTCAATTTTAATTCTTATTCGTCGTTTTTAAAGTTTTCAAGTTTTCAAGTTCTTCTAGTTTTTCACGAAAACAACAAATAAGAAATAAATACATGAATCGCTTACGATTCGTTCGTGACGTTTGAGACGTCAACATTGACAACTTCGTGTATTTGGAAAAGTGAAAATCAAAATTTAGAAAACCAAAATTAAAAGTGAAAGCAAAATTGGAAGTGAAAAGTTACATAATCGATGTTAAAATTACCTGCAACAGAATTACGAAATCACGTGAGATGTATTTTTTCCTTTAAAATGTTTTGAAATCCCTTGATCTTGTTTTAATGTTTTTAAAATTCTTTGGAATCTTTTAAAATGATCTAAAATCTTTTAAATCCTGTAAAATATTTAGAATTCCCTTAAACTGTTTAAAATCTGACAAAATTTTTGACATTCTGAAATTCTATGCATAAGAATCCTTACATGATTCCAATGACTCTTCACAGCTTTTGAACCTTTTTTTGAACTTTCATTTTTTTATATTTATTTTAAGTAATTCCTTTACTTACATAATATCAAAAAATGTTTTCAAATTTTTAGCTATTACATTGTCAAAATCTGTTTTCGCTCGGACGAAATTATTTTATGTGCCCTTATACGATTCGGCGCCTCATTTGGTGAAATCATTTGAAATCCTTAAAAACGTTTAAAAACCTTTAAATTTTCTGAAATGCATTGAAGTTAGTTGAAACCAACAATTGGTCCTCTTATCTTGATATCTTTCATATCCTTTTAAATCTTATCAAAAATTTTGAAACCTTTACAATCCTCTGAAATCCTGTAAAATCTCTTGAAATTTGGTGTGCACTCAAAAGTCAATAGGTAGACCCTTTGGAATAAATTAATTTAAAATAATAGTATTGTACCGAATTTCGGTATCATTATACACCTTCTGGGTATACGTACCAATTTTCATAAGGACCGTAGCATTTGGTATTTTCTTGTGTTCACCTAATCACTTGCGTAATCATCATTATATTCCATTCTAATCCGAAATATAAGACATTCGAGCCGAATTCTCAAGTGAATACCAGTAATAAAAACGCTGAAAAAACGATACAAGCGGTGAATCCACCTAAAACATAAAACTCTTATTGCATTATTGATGTTGCAAAATTGCAATGAACATATTAGAACAAATCGTAATCGAGCTTGTAATTATAAGTGTCCAAATTTATATTCTTCAAAGGAATTAATGTGAACCGTATACTCCATTGTCCATCGGCATGAGCTAGTGTGTGTCGATAAAGTATATACAAACTGTAAGCAGTTCATAGAGACATTCGTTATAAATACTGTTTTTGAAATTACTAGTGACGAATCTCAAACATGGCCTATCTTGTTTCTTCCCATCTACATAAGGAAGAAAGTAATTCTTATTGTCAACGATCTTACGATCTTCATTCTATCTTACAGCGGATTCCTTCAAATTCGTCCGGCTTGTTTATCTCACCTCAGATTAACTTCAAGAAGTTGTCAATATTTTTCGATAGCTGTATCTGCGACAATAATTAAATAATATTCTTATTATTTATTGTCGATTCTCTTGTATGCCTTAAAATTGATTACCTCGGATATCTTAACTGATTACCACTTAATGTATTTAGAATTGTATTCTCTCTCCGAATTGAATATCGTCGGTTCTCTATATTGATTTTTCTTCGAATCATTCAGGTCTTAACACTCAAAATGGCTGAACAGGAAATAGACGAACTGATCGATCTACAAACCAAATTGAGCAGTGTTGTTTCACGGGCTTATAAAAATTTTGAAAAACTAGGTGTTGCTAATCTTCCATGTGAAGCATGAAAGGCTCGCATGCAAAATATAGATAAGAAATGGGAACAATATTAGAAATAGATTTGAGAAGTACTCTCTTTGTCTATAAAGGCGTATGAGAAAATGCCCTACTTCTCTAAAGACGCTTTTCGTGCAATGGAGGAATCCTATTTAGTTTAAATGGGTAAATTTTTGGATAGGATGGATACTTATGATCGATAACCAGATTCTGCGGACAATCATGGAGCCTCGGTTCGACATTAATGAAAGTTAAGTAAGAATTAAGGGAAGGGAAGTTTTTATGGTCTATGTTTACGGTAGAGTTACTAGAATGGAGGGAGTGTCCAGAGATCGTCAAAAAACGTTACGTAATAAGTGGATGACCCCTCTGAAGTGTCGATTTCTAATTTTAACCTAGAAAGCATCCAGATTCTTTTTAAACATAATTTGAGTTACAACAAGCTCTTGATTTAAATTATTACGGTGATAAAGAAATACCTGAAAGGAATTATTTTCAGTTAGTACTTCTTTTGCTGCAAAAATGTTTATTCTTCTCCTTGAGAGTCAATTTTCAAGAAACTGCATTTTTAGTGTGTGTCAAAAATGTCAACAACAATTTGAGCATCCTTATTCTTGTCCACCCGGTTCTTAGCCAGGTATACGAATCGCCGTATATTGATAATAGCGTGTATATAGATAATCGTGTGTATGTCGATAATCGCTCGTAGCGCGGGAAATTTTAAATCTGTATGTTGTATAAAATCGCTTAAATGTGTTATGTCACCTACATGTACGTTCAAGGTTGGTTAGTGACGTGTGAATTAAAGGTCTATAACCTTATTGGTCAGTAATTTGTCATTACATGTATAATTAAATAATGTCTACCGCATACATTTAAATTTCATTGAAGTAAAGCTAATCATCATATTCTTCTTAAAGCTTTGGTTTAAAGTTTAAAATCACATATCAACTTCAACTAAAAAATCCATCATATTAAACAATGTAACGTGGGAATACCATATAGTACTTTTTATCTACTTCAGTTGAGGTTGGTTGAGCTCTTCTGGCAATCAGTGCTTTGTTGGCGTAAATCTAATATATTAGTCGAACGGACTACGTTAACAGATTTTCGATAATCGCATTCCCGTTTAACGTCGTTGTATTTTGGTGTGTAGGCATAATCTTTAAATCGAAAACTTCGGGCAGCGTACTTACCATGATTGATCGACGTTCGCTAAAAATCATGTTCCTCGAGAAAATCGGTTTTAACTTTTTGGTTCCTTTCATCAACCTTTGCGCTTGATGGATTGCGACCTGCGGCAGTATTTTTTCAAGCGAACAAGGTTCACATTAAAGTAGACCGGAGACACTTGTCATATTTTTCATCCTTCAATGTTTTATCCACAACATAATAATTCAGTAGAAATACAGACACAAAACTGTGGACCCGTAAATAATTCCAATATCTCGCTTTAACAGCGCAAAGCTTAAGTTTTCAAAATATTGATCATAAAAGAGGAGTCATAATTTCTTTAGTAGATAGATCAATAAAAATTCAGAACGCGAGTTCTATCTGACAACATGAATTTAATTTGTGAATGTATGTGCATGTGTTATTTGATTGGCTTAGAATATGAACTGGTGAACTAATCCGCGTGATGTCGCTTCGATCAGTACGGCATTAATGTGAATTGTTTTGCGGGAAAAGGGAGAAATTAATTAAAAACTTAATATTGTTTACTAATATTAAGAGTATTATTTTTTTGATAATATACTAAATCTGTATTAAATAATATTTATTGTAAATGCAACTGCACTCAAAAAAAATTTCCTTCATTCATGAGAACGCTTCTTTAATTACAAAAGCCTTTTTACAAAATATGTAAATAAATTATTATTTCAAATCAATAAAAACGTATTTAGAAATTATTTTTATTAGAACAAAGTTTTCTCAGTATATAAAACTATTTTTTGTTCTATAAACAGCATAAATAGGCAATCAAGAGAAGATATTTTTCCGCATAACTCTTATTATTTGTCTACTATCAAACTTAGAAAACTTTTATCGTGATTATGTATTTCATTTCTTCCATTAAACGTTTCTTAATTAATAAGATAATTACCAATATACCTTAAATAAATTATAAACCATATATGGTAAATAATTCAACAATTTCCCTATCCTAGCCAAAGCTTCGGATTGAAATTCATTCCGAACCAATCGAAATCATTCCGGATTTTGTATCCGAACCAAACAGTTTCATTCCGATCGAATCCGAGAAAAGTTTTCTATCCGAATTAATCCGAGGCCTATTCAAAATTCATCCGAACCTTTAATCCGAATGAATCCGGTCAATCCGAATCAATCAGAATTAATCCGAACTTTCAATCCGAATCAATTCGAACTTTCAATCCGATTGAATCCGGTTAATCCTTCCAATCAGAACTTTCAATACAAATGAATCCAAATTAATCCAGTCTATCCGAATAAATCCGAATGATTCCGAAAAATTCGGATAAATTCAGATTCATTCGGATTGAATATTCCGATTAACTCTGATTAATTCGGATCGACCGGATTCATTCGAATTCATTCAGATTAAAGGTTCGGATTGATTTTGAATGTGCCTCGGATTAATTGGGATTGAAAACTTCCTTCGGATTAGTTCGGAATGAAACTGTTTGGTTCGGATACAAATTTCGGAATGATTCAGGAAATTTCGGATTGATTCGGAATGAATTTCAATCCGAAGCTTTCGAATCAATCAGAATTTATTCCGAAAAATTCGGATAAATTCTGATTCATTCAGATTAAAGGTTTCGGATTGATTTTAAATGTGCATCAGATTATTTCAGATTGAAAACTTCCTTCGGATTAGATCGGAATGAAACTGTTTGGTTGTTGGGTACAACAACCATTAGGGTATTATTTTTTCGTACAAGTAGAATATGCTCGCTTTACAATTATACCATAATAACACATCGTTTCTGCTGAAGGTAGTAAAATTTTCGTACCTTACGATATGCTTCACAGCACATCTTCGTTATGGCAGATAAAATCGTATGCATGAAGAATAAGACTCGGTTTTTAAGAATGAGAGATTCAAAGCTATTTCCGTGATGCATCTTGACGTCGATATTAAGTGACTGTTTCTTAGACATCCAAGTTCTGTCTCAGAGTTTCTAAAGCCCTTGTGTTTTAAATTTTGAGCGACGGAGGTTTACGTATTTTAAGAGACTTTTTCTCGTATTCAAGACAAGATACCAAGTCTCTGAGTTTTTAAGTGACTAAATTTTTCCGTTTAGAGTACAAGTGAATGTCTTTCTTGAAAAGAAAGCGCTCCATATATTTGTGTCAATTCATTGCATCTCTCCTGACCCTTTCTCTTGATTTTCGTTCTATAGAATTACCATCTCTTCTACCTTTTTTAACATTCGTCTCGAGAAACACTTGTTTCACGTCATTATTATTATTCGAACTCAGTCTGACATCACAAACATTTTATATTTGTGATGCAGAGAAGTTAATTTCATTTTCTTACGATTATGTTAAAACTCGTGTTTCCGGAGCAGGTGGCACATCACACTTTCTCGTCCAACTTATAATCAAAAGGAGACCTCATGAGACCAACATTAAAATTCATGAAGCCATTTCGATTTCATGGATAACTCGCATCTCTCTGTACAGCCACCCGACTCTAGCGGCATTAATATTCACTTTGACAGTCATGTAATGTTTTCCTTTTTAACTCGTTCATCTTTTTTTTTTTGTTTCTAATTCTGCGTGAATATAAATTCCCCTACGTGCACTACGCTACAAAATAGATTTAGGATATTGAAATATATATTTAGAAGCAAAAAATCTCATAATGTTCCATATACAATCAACTCCCGCTAATCATACTGTAGCTGAATTCGCCCTACTCACATGGGGCAAGTCTCTCTGCGGAATGTCTCATCTGTCGCATGTCACACCTGCAGCATGTCACATCTGCGACATGTCTCATCTGCCGCATGTCACAACTGCGGCATGTCACGACTGCGATATCTCTACCTAGCTATTTCTCTAGTAATAAGGACCCACTCTGGGGAGGACCCCCTCCACTTTCCTATTTCCTCTACACCCCACTATGGCGCTAGGTAGAGATGCCGCATTTGTGTCATGCCGCAGATGAGACATACCGCAGATGAGACATACTGTAGATGTGTCATGTCACACATGATGTAGAGACATCATGTGTGACATGATATAGAGAGACTTGCCCCATGTGACATGATATGGATCCGTTCTACATATGATCCTTGCTTGGCCTTCGTCTTCAAAACTTATTAAAAACGAAAGGCTAACTATTCTTCCGCGAATGACTATTTTTGTTATATTGAAAAAAAAACGAACAAAAATTATTTGAAGTCAAACAACGCACGATATGAAAAAAAGCCAAGAGATGAAAAGTGTTTCTTTTTGAACGCCCTACAGGAATGGTATAAAAACTTTTTGAATTTTCTTGAAAAATTGAAAATTCAAACTTTGAGCCAAATAATTCCAGGTAGGAAAATATGGTTAAAAAATTAAAAAAAAAATCAATTTCCGGCGAATAAACGTGAGATATAGGAAAATATTACAAAAAAATAGAATTAGGCTTTTAAAAGATCAAATAAAATTTGCAGGATTCTAAAAAATTCAGTAGAATTTTAAGAGATTTTAACAGAATTTAAGCGATTTTGAAGATTTTCGCAAAATTTTCAAAAATTTTGAAGAGTTTTAAATGGATTTTAAATGAATTCATGGAATTCGAGGAATTTTAGATATTTTAGAAAGTTTCTAGGAATTATAAGGGATTTAAAATTTTTATAATTTTGAAGAATTTTAGGATGTTTCTAAGAATTATAACAGATTAAAACAGCGATTTCGAAGATTTTCGAGAAATTTTAAGATATTTCAAAAAGTTTCTAAGAATTTCAAGGGAGTTTTAAGGTATTATAAATATCGAATTTTGAGGAATTTTTTAATAGATTTTAATATATTTTTAAGGGATTTTAAATGTTATCGTAAAATTTCCAAGAATTTTAAAAGAAGTCATGAGGTTTTTACGCTTATTAATTTGTGAAATTTTTTAAAGATTTTATGGAATTTTATGATTTCTAATAACTTTGAGGGATATCAAGATATTTTTCTTATTTTTAAAGGATTTCACGAAAGTTGATAAGATTTCTAATAATTTCAATGCATTTCAAAGGATGTGAAGTAATTTTAAATGTCACTGTACAATTTTTACGAATTTAAAGAAGTTTATGGGAATTTTAAGGGATTTTCGTAAATTTTAACGGTTTTCAAAATAATATTGTACAATTTTACGGAATTTCAAGCGATTTTTTTAATTTTTTTTTTTTAATTTGGTGAAAACTTTAAGGATTTTAAGGAATTTTATAAAATGCATAATAATTTTAAGGGACTTCAAGCGGCTTGTCAGACTTTTCAAAAAATTTTTTAGATTTTTTAATGATTTCATTGAATTTTATGCGATTTCTAATAATTTTAACGGATTTTAAATGTTAAGAAATTTCCAGAGGTTTCTAGCAATTTTTAGAGATTTTCACGAATTTTAACATAGATTTCAAGAGATTTATGATTTTTTAAACTTTTGTGAAATTTAAAGGAATTTCAAGAGATTTACAGGAATTGTAAACGATTTAAACTGATTTTAAAGTATTTCGTTACTTTTTGGATACATTTTTAAGGGACGAGTAAACAAAAATGCGCGATTATTTTGTTTTCCTTCTTATTCGTCATTCAAAAGTTAATCAGGTTTGCAACAACAATGTATGTGAGATTTTTGAGACATTTCGTTACACCACTTTTTTACAATAGAAACACCGAGCGCGAAGTGCGACGACTGAATCGTCAATGCTTGTTAATTTTAGATCACGAATGTTGCACCGTACCAATTGGCATTTTCAGATCACAGATTTTATACCGTGTCAACTCTATTATCTTTAGATCATGGATTTTGTACGATATCAAACTTTTTGCATCCTGATGATGAATCCTTCAATGTTATAAACAAATTAATTTTTTTGGGGTAGGCCTGTAGCTCCATTACATATGAATACTTCAAACCATCTTATTCTGTTGACTAGGCTAGGATTCTCAACACGTTCCGACGAATCCCTATAGGCACGTCGACTTCGTGTTTGCTGCGCCTCTCTGATAATACGCGATGACTGATTACATTAGATAATTAATTCTAAGCGTACTAGTCGAATGTTTGATGAAGCTTTCACTTTGTCCAATAAATTAAATGGTCAAACGTAGATAATTTAACTTATTAAATAGTGGTAGATGTATGTGTAAGTTTTAATGAAAATCTGCCGTTAGGAATTACTAAGCTGACCTTTATTAATTACTGTACTACTACATCTGACACATTCTCAGTATAATATTTAAATTTAATATTTTGCACATTAAATTTATGCACAAATATTCACCGAATGTAAATAATTTCATTAAGAAAGAAAATGTTCACTGTGAGCAAATTTTATAAACAAATATGAGTTTTTTTTTTTCATTAGCTCTGCAATTTTCTCATAAAAACAAAAGGAATTAACAGAAAAAATTGAAAAAAAAAATCAATATTAATAATTTTTACAATAAAATATGTAAATATATCGTTAAAATTTACATTTTTTATTAAAAATTTGTATCTCAAAATAAAATAGCAATTACCGTTTACAATTGGAAGGTGGTAATTGAACCACCGCCTGCACCGTAGAACGGGATATACTAAAATTTATTGGCCCGAGCGCAATGACTTCTCACCCATTAAAAAAATTTTTTTGAACTTTAATTTTTGTAAATTTAATTCAAGTAATTCCTCTGCTTGCATAATATCAAAATGTTTGTAAATTTTTAATTTTTACATTGTCAGGATCCGTTTGCGCTCGGTCCAAAAAATTTTATATCCCGTTCTACGATGCGGCGGTTCAATTACTTTAGTATACCTCTGTTCTTATTCATATAGTGTGATGGAAACAAAAATTTTTTCACCCAAAAATGTTCATTTTGACGAAGTGTTTATGTCTTTTATTTAAAATAATTATAAAGGATGACTTTTTCCCAATTTTTTACATTCTCATCAGAGAGAATGTATTAGCTTTTTAAAATTATATAAGTGCTTTTTGTTGATTCCCTTTGCTTTTAACCCCTTCGCTGGCAAAGAGAATTTGACGAAAAGTGCCTAAATGTCAGGAAAATTTTTTATCCTGAAAATTTTTACCATGAGGTTTTTAAGGGTGTTGATTACGAACCTGTACTTTAAATTCGAAAATTAAAAATGGCGGCTAAGATGAAAGTTGGCATCCTGAGATTTTTGGGCTCGCTAAATCCTAATCTTATGTCAAAATACAATAAAAAATGAATATAAAAGAATGAAAGAGCGTAAAAAATCCTCTCGAAAGCACTCATCTGAAATTCAATCATTATAGAAAGGAAGTTATAGTCGTTTGAAACTACACCTACAGATGTTAGAAATGTAAATTCACCCCCACTTGTTTGAAAAAGGATGGTAATGAAAATATGTAAATTGAAGGGTTAACTACCATCATGTAGGCAAAGAAATTCTGAAAATATCAAGGCAATCGAAAGATTCAAAATCAGTCTTAAGGCACACTTTTCAAACTTTTTTCCTACATTCTAAATACATATAGAATCTCATTTTTTAGCTTGGTCAATAACTTTGCGCATGCGCGTAATCTGCACAAAATATTTAAATAATAAGTCCATCAACTTCATTGAATTAATAATATTTTGCGTATGGAAGGTGAGTAATTCGTAATTAATATTATTAATAATATTATTATTAATTAAGTAATTGAACCGCTCGCGATCAAAAGGAGATATAACTATATATGTAAGCCCGAAACGCCGCGCCGTCGTTTAAGTTGGCCTGTGAATCATATTTTTTTTCAGGTCAAATTTTAATTTTTAATAATGTATCCAAATATAATATAATATTTTATTGCGCGTATTTGTAGTCCTATAAATAAATGTGATAACTTTACTGGTTTTCGAAATAATCAAGAAAATGTTAATTTTTTCTGCAATCGCAAAATACGAATTTTTTGTGTTCTACTCACCATAAGGTCTACAATAGTAGGAATTTTGCAATAAAAATTTTAGAAAATATGCAACATTATATAAGGAAACTAACTGTGTTCACAGAATTTCAATGAATCGGCACTAAAAAAGTTTCAAACACTTCGGAAGTCGAACAAATTTTCAGAAAATTAAAATTAACGGTCACCTAAAGTTTTGTTAGGAGTCAAGGAAGTTTTTTGGAAAATATCAGGCAATTATGTTTTATAGTTTTTAATTCACTATTGATTTAAGATCTCAGCGCTATCCCGTATTCGTGCTCGCTCGTCCTGCAATATCGCAACGTCCATACATATAACAGCGGACTCCGCATCGCAGTGATAATTTCCCGCTATGGTCAGCCGTCGCATCGCGTCGGCCTTTCTAATTCTGTAGCATTCGTATTTCTGCACTGCGCGTTCAAATTTTTACAAATTACGAGATCGAACGCACGCTCTGCGCCCGAGTTTATTCTTTTTTGAATGTTATAGTATATGATATTTTATTTCTTCCTTCCTAACAAAAGTACCATAATTGTAATTTTTTTTTAATTTCAGTTTTATAGTAATAATAGTTATATATGATATGAATTTTAAGAGTTTAATCAATTAACAAAAAATATAATATGAATTTATAAAAATCTTTTCTTATATTTTATCAACTAAATAATTACTACATCTTTTTTAGCCTATAAAAATAATAGATTATTGTAAAAAATTAACTACTTTGGCAGTTGCACCGATATTTGTGGTTTTGTATTCTAAAAGAATGTATTCTCCTTGTACTCTACCATATAACGATGCTTTTTTGTACCATAAAAGATTTAGTTTCTCGCGTCACCTGTAAATAGCAATTACTGACCAATAGGGGTAGAAAATTTAAATTAACACGTCACTAACCAACTCCGAACATACAAGTGACATAATGCATTTAAGCGATTTTGTACAATATAGGGATTCAAAATTTCCCACGTCACCTACGATTAATGATATACACGCGATTATCGATGTACTGCGCTTCACCATCTGTTTTTGACACAATAAGGAAAAAGCGTCATCATTTTTTTGGTATAGGATATATTAATTTTCAGTTGGAAATTTACATATGGATGCTTGTATTTAAAAAGTGCATAATTAATTTATAATCAGAAATGAAAATTCTTTGTCGGGCTTGCACATAGTTTTAAATCTAAGTTCGTTTATGTAACTTTAAAGAGTTCATCTCGTACTCCAACTACCGAAGTTTTCAAAAATTATTTTGATAGCAATAATTCTATTAATTTAACATGCATATACACAAATTCTGTACAAACTCTTCCTGTTATTCGAACAATAATACGAAAACACAATTTTACGTAGTGCACATTATACTTTTTATAATCACGTAATACACAGTTTATGCTTCTGCCAAAGAATCTGTGTCTCTCCAAGCAAATATTTTTATATTGTAGCATAAAATAAATACAGGGAAACCTCGATTCTACCACTCCCATTATACCGAATTCCTAAAACGGCAATCTAGGATGAGGGGTCTGAGAGCAGAGTGAGAAACGCCTCTACCTGCCTCTCAGGCGCCCCGAGCACCCTAGTATAGCGCAACTTGTTTACGTTATAAAAATTCTATGTTCGAAACAGCCGTAAGATCGGGGTTTGCGTGTATACTATAAATTTCTCAGTGGGCTTCCAAGATCAAAAAATATTTTGATTCCTGCCGTGATAGCCAAAATCTAAGAGACTAATAACTACTAAGTTAAATATTGATAAAATGGCTACTATTTTTGGTTCAGGATTGAGAATTCTATAAACGGGATCTATAAACGGATCTTCGTTTTATGAAGGCAGCGGTCAACGGCCGGATATATCGGACAACTGAGAAGTGGCCCCCCGGATTATCAGTGCGTAGCCGCATTTCGGATAGAGCCTCTCTGACAGCTTCCTCTGCGCTCCTATCTAGAGTGTGAAGATACAGTGCCGAAGGATGCGTGGCACTGGGAGTGCAGTGTTGTTCCTGCAGGATACCGGGCGCCCTTCTGCAGTAACTGGCGGGTCTCTTAAGTCCCGTCAGTAAGCCTAGCCTACAGAATGGGGAGCGTAGGTGGTCCTTCATGAACCCCAATTACTCGTGCGACTAATATGGTAATGGACAATAAAGCTAAAAAAACTAACGCGCAACAGGGGCTGGAACCTGTTGCGGAGAATCTACCTCGTGAGCAGGCGGGGGTCGTGGTCTCAATACCTATCCTGTCACAGAGGGAAATTCCCTTGCTTCGGCGAACCGGGGAGGGGCCAATGATCCAAGCAGAGCTAACATCCACTGGGTTTCAAGCTCGATCGACTCCATCGGAGACTGTGCCGATGGAGGTTGAGAAAGCTGGTTTCCCTGGTCCCACGGGGCAGGTTTATATGGTGAGTATGAGCGTGGCTCAGAAGAGGAAGGCACTCTGACTAGAGTACCTTAAGAAGAAGGTGGAGGCGGAAAGGGAGGGAACTCCACTGCCTGACCCCTCACCTACGAGGAAGTTTGACGCGCAGAGGGCAAGGAAGCAGAAAGCTGAGGCTGGAGCTGGAATCCTCCTGGTTGAAGCTCCCAAGCCCTCAACGAGCACTCCGACAGCACCGGAGGGAGTGAAGAGGAAAATGGAGATGAGAGTCTCTGACCCACGGTGAATTCAGCAATCAAGAAGGCGCGGTAGAAGCCAAGCTCCACTGCGCAACGAGGATCTTCATGGGCTGCTCTAACTAGCAACCTTCCCAAGGTTGAGGTGACCGTGGGGAGGAGCTAGCTGAGAGGTTAGCGATACAGGTGTTTGAGGAAGTCAAGGGCTTTGTGGTGGACTGAGTACTGGAGTGCTCCAGAGAGGGGGTGATCCCCAGGATCAAGGACACACTCCTTCGTAACAGCAGGATTGTGTTCAGCAGCGAGGATGAAGCGACGGGTGGGTGGTTGCGGGAAGCGGTGACATTGCTGATGTTGAAACTAGCTGACAGATTTCAGGTGCGGCTTGTAAGCCCTGAGGAGCTCTTCAAGTGAGTAAAGTTGACAGTAAGGGTGCCGCCACCGCAAAGGGAGGTGAAAAAGTAGCTGTAACTGCTAGGTTTGCAGAATGCTGGTCTGGATTCAAGGAACTGGATGGTCCATAGGGTAGAGACGTCAAATCTTTTGACCCATCAAGCTAGGAACTTCAGGGCATCTGGCTCCACTGTGTGAAAGAATGGCGGAAAAGCTCTATACATAAAGAGCTTAAAAGAATGTGTCCTGCGGGGGCGTGGTCTACACCTCAGGATATGATAAAGACCCAGTCGGTAAATTTGGCCAGATTTAAAGTCCACATTTCAATTAGAGGAGACTAGGAGGAAGTCTTTGGTCCAAAGCATTGTGTAATCTGCTTTACAGACGAGTCAAAGACAGAGGAGGGCGTAGGAGCTGGAGTATACGGCCAAAAGGCCGCGGATAGATTTTTTCATAGGTTGGATGGTTTTAATACAGTCTTCCAGGTAAAAATGCTCGCTATTAAGGAATGTGCGAGAGATATGTCACGGAGATACACGGGTGAAGTCCTGTGGATCTGCACAGATAGTCAGACGGCTCTAAAAGCACTCAATAGAGAGGAAGTCTTGTCTAAGTTAGTAGAGGAAACCAGAGCATACCTTGTCAGGAGGGAATATACCTCATTAAGGAATGGTTCAAGAACCAAAAAAATAGAGAGTGGCATCGAAGCCCAGGTTGCGCCATGAGCAAGGCCTTTTTGGGTAACACCACAAGGACTTGGTCGAAGGAACTCCTGAAGCACGACAGGTCAAGGATCAGGATAGTTGTGGAAATCCTCACGAGACATAACAATCTAGGGAAACATAGGCACATAACGGAAAAATGTTCATCATAACAGGAGCCTTGGCAAGTGGCAGGCAAGGCGGTGTGATCCGTGGTCTATGTCAAGTCTCTAGACTCTGAATGGTTAGTGTCTCTCCACCCTGGAAGTAGGCATCAATGCCAGGCAAGGGTAGGTAACTTTCTGAGTGTGTTGATGGCAGAGTCTCCTAACTCTGGAAGGCTAGATTTCCCAACTCCAGGCCGAGTAGGCGGCAGGCAGCTCCTGAAGGGCAGGTACCTGAAGGGCCGATTTGGTCGGAACCGAGTCCCGAGGTGGCTGGTGGAGTGCTCTTGATGCCGAAAAAGTGTCTCCTTTTAAGCTTGTGGCTTCTAGGAGCCAATCAGCGTTAGAGTCTCTCTGCCAGAGCTCCAGTGCCAGACGGACATTCAAGTTTATGCTCCTCTTATTTTCAATATTACAAACTAATATTTAGTGATATTTAATTTAATGCTACTCATACATTAAATCATTAATATAAACTAACATTATTCGTGCGATTATTCTATCTGTTACAATATTTTTACCTACCTAAAATTATAAATATAAGCTAGATAGGGATAGTACTATAAATGCTGGTGCAGAATTACTCTAATGACATTATCTCTGTGAGGGGCCCGGGACTTTTCATCCGACCCTCGTTTACTTACATAATATACATATAATATGTCTACATAGGAGTCGTATATTATATATGTAGGTATATATGGTAATCACCATTCAGTTCTGTATTATATTATATCATACAAGAATCGCAAAACGTAATTTTGAGATACCTCGAGAAGGGCATTAGCTGCGATTTCACTATAAGTGGTTTTTGCAATTATGGGTGGGCATTGGGCATCTATGTAAACATCTATCCAAACAGTTTTAGGATCCATTTTAGTTGAACTTATCGATACGTGAGGCGCAATATGTTAGTTCTATTTTCTCTAAATTTCATGCATTTCATTCAATATTTACATGAAACTGTAGGTAATAAAAAAGAATTCATGCCATTCTTTTTGTATAGATTCAATGAAATATTCAATTAATAATAGTATTTAGGCTAATTTCTAGTAAAAGGATTGAGTTCTTTACATTTTGTTTCTTAAAGTGTCGTTTTACAATTAAATAGCAGTAAATAATTCAAGGCATCGCTTTTTATCTAACTAACAGCAATGTAGCAGAACATATAAAATGGTAAGTATAATCCATCTTTGATGACTAAGACGAGCGCACAAATGACTTCCGTGGCATAAATATTATAAGGTGGCAGCAACTATACGTTTGCCTCTTTAGATTTATGAGGGCGGATCTGCTCTTCGAGCTGGAACTCATTGGAATTCAGTTCCGCTGTTGCTTCTATTCTGGAAGTCGGCTTAGCCGTTCCTGTGAACAAATCGCGGGGAAAGGTGATATCTTCAGTACGAAGTATGCATGCGTACCCTATTCATCATCGCACCGCCACGTGTTTCAGCACGCGATATCATTCTTCATATGACTGAATTCCCAGATTCTATAGAATGATTTATTATTATATCTCATTTTAGGCTCCATTCAGTTCTTATTCACCTTAAATGAGCGGGTATTAATCAAGTAAAGTAAATAATAATAAAATAATCAAATAGTGCCAATTCAATTCCTAATTCATTTTAGTAAGCATTTTTCTATGAATGAATTAGTAGTTTTTTTTTTACTGTGAATTAGTAGTTTTTAACTACACTCGAGTTTTTATTGTGTCTCTCGTTTGCTTTGCTTTACAATGGCTTCGAAACTGAAGCGAGAATCTTCGGCCCATAAATTATCAGAGCCGTATGAACCATTTCTGTTTGATTTTTTGTCCCAAGCATATAATTGATAGTAAAATAATTACAAAAAAAGAATAAAGTTAAAACGTTAAAAATTCATCGGAAAATAAATTAACGAGGAGGGTTTAGCTTTAATCATAAATAGGAGAATTTTACGTTTCTAGTTTGAAACCGAATAATTTTTTGCCTCTGTCACGTCAACGCGACTATCCCATAATTATTAATTATTAATCATTAATTAATTATTAATTAACTTATTAATCATTTCACAACAATCCTGAAATTACTACATAATTCATTTAGCATCATCTCTTAATTGTAAACCTCATCAATAATCTGTTTACTAAATTAGATCAATTCATACTTATGTAATTGACCCTTATGACTTGAGTCAACAATAACAAAACTGCAAAGGACAACGACCCATATACCTAAACGCCTACATCTCGGAAGCGCACTACAACTATATCTGTGCTAGGCACACCCATAAGAAACCCATACAATCTCAGCAAGTACGTCCATTAGACGAGACCCTTACTATCACAGGTAGCCAACCCTAGGACTATCTGTGTGACACACACTACTAAAGGAACTCACCGCACTAATACTATCGTGGCGAGACTCGCTGCCTGCAGTGGCGACACCGAAGACGGGACCCAAGTCCCATATAAACAGAAGGTCTGATAACAGAGACCAGTCTTGGAAATAACCCGGTTCGAGCGTATCACCAGTATTAGAAAATCAGTCTTGGAAACAACCTGGTTCGAGTGAATTACCAGTTTAGAAAACCTAACGTGCAGTGTTAGAAGTCGGTGCAACGGTAAACTTAATCGCCAGTGTTAAGTGTTAGAAGATGGTTCACGGATCAGTTAATTACCAGTGGCCAATTTTAGAAATCGGTTCAACAGTTTACCTAATCACCTGTATCCAATCTTAGAACTTGGTACAATGGATAATTAGTCCAAAATAATTGAAGTGAAGAGTGACAAGTTGAAGAACATAATCAGAAATTCAATCGAAAGAGCCTAACAAAATTGGCAGTGCAGTTCAACTGAAATCATGAAGTGACACATATACATACACATTCATTTGGAAACGGGAACAATGAAAGGAAAGGATTATATCAACATCTATAACACAGTAAATACTGGTAAGCTTTGGCTTGTTCTCGTTCCCAGCTTTACATTAAATTGTAAACTAAAACGAGGGATTAGAATAGTAGAAATAGAGTCTGTTGCCAAATAGGACGTTTAGCAATAATTTCCAGGTAGGACGTAACACCTCTATCTGAATAAGTTCTGTCACAATCTTTGCAAAAGTTTGCGATGCGATCTTCACCTTGACAAGCTTAGGTCCACTGATTAACTAAGGATGGCGATTTCGAGTGCTGTCCGTTGGTTTTTAGAATATGGCATAAAATAAATTTTGGATCGTATATAAAAATTTGAGTCACTTCCATGAACAATTATAAGCAAAAATGATGTTTTATTTATGTTTGACGTTATCGATTCTACCCCAATTTTCTCAAAATCGATTCATTATGCATATTTTGTCAAGATGACGTTGTATATTGCATCAGTTTTAGCCAACCAAGCTGAGTAATTCGTCACAATAAGACTAAATTGTATTCTCGTAGAAATCTACGAGACAATAAATTTTTACATTTATTCTTTTTTTTTGTGTACTAATTGTGAGTTGGATAAACGACATGAAAATTCAAAAAACACAGTTCAATCAAACATCCACAAAATTCTGAATTATCATTCCTACGGGATGCGGGAATTCTGGAGCCAGAAACTATTATTTTTAATGACGAAACGCATTTCTATTTTGGTGGGTACATCGATAAATAAAATTATCGCTATTTTAACAGTGCAAATCCGCACTTAACAGAGGCAAAGTTATTACATCTCGTCAAAGTTATGGCTTACGCAAACGTTTTTAATGAGGATTAATGATTTCAATGCTTGTCGCGGACAGAATATAAAAGAAATATGAGATATACATACAATACAATTAACTTCATTTAAACAATATCGACGACTTCTAATACAGATGTACAAAATAAGTGTGTGCAAACTATAAGCTTTGCAAACATGAAGAGCAAACGGATATACAAGTACAACTATTGGTTTAGTGAAGATATTTGAATACTCCTTCCCTTGCCATATTTTGGGTTTTCACAATAGCTGATTGTAGTGGGAAAAATTTGAAGACGCTAGTAATGGTCAAGGTAATACTAGCTTAGGATAAGTATAAAAAGAAGCCTGAATGAAGAGCATTCGTCCTAAACTGGTATCTGCTGGTAGCGCTATAAAGTGTAAATGGTTATTGTTCGCTAATCCTAAACTGCAGCCGTAATAGAATTTGAAGATGGTTAGGAGCATTTAATTCCTAAACTGTGGCCGTAATAAAATACCACATGTGGCAATTATTGACTGAAACTAAGCAATTTGGTTTAAAATAAATTGTTACGACGTAACAGAAAGTCTGTCAAACAACCTCCCCCCCCACAACAAAAATAAAGTTAGTTCATACCACTTTAACATAATCAGCAAAACCCAACAATCCGTAGGCTATTTTAATATCACATTTACCTTTCTCTCGATTATAAGAGATTTTAAACAGTTTCAAAGAACGACTGGAACTGTGCTCTATGAGTGAAGGTATACACTTCAAAAATATCATGAATTAAGCCTTAATCATATGATAAAAAGAGCAGCATTAAAATATCTTGTTTGAATTGAAAATAGCAAATGATTCATTTTGTAAATATATTTATCGATATTCTGTAAAACACCAATCGACACTATTTCATCAGTAAATTCTTAATAATTCAGATTGAAAGAGGAATGTGACTAATTTAAGGAATTTACAAAGAAATTCTATGAATAGTATAAATAAGTCAGTTAGCATTTTTGAATCCCAAAGTATGCGTTCTTCTTGTCACATTTCCGACAGGGTTTTTACGATAGGAAAAATTTATGAGAAAGCCTGTTGGGAGGAAACTCAGACGTCAGATTTCCAGGAATCCGATTGGTTGATAACGGGCGACAGTTCGTAGCATGGTGTAGTAAGAAGAAGTGGAATAGTCGGGATGCATTTTTAAGTATTCTATCCCGGGGGACAATGATTTGTACGTGCGAAAAGGTGGCAACTCATCTTAGCTTGAATCTAGAAATCCTTTCCTCTCTACATCATCCTATCACGTGCAACACATAAAGTATTCATTCGCCGCTCAAGATTCGTTGCCTCTGTAGAGACAGCTATACGGTTTGTATGCGGTCTCCCGGCACCAAGCCAATCACGAGGTAGTTTCCTCAATTTAACTCTCTCTTGGGCAAAAGCTAGCAAATCAAATAAAATTATCTACATTTCATACTTTCATAAGGCAATGACTATTCAGACCGAAAATAACAAAAGCAACTTTAATCTAGCTTTTTATCTCTAGAATATATTTTATTTGGATAAAACATGAGATTTGATTTTTAAGGTGTCCTAGAAATATCTGCTAAGCATCAATACAAAAAAATTTTTGCACACGAAAATTTGAATCTAGAGTGAAAATGTGGTAAAAATTACATATTTTTTTTTTACTGTTAGAATTTATGTATAAAAAAATACATTGTTACACTCCACCTTACACGTACGACGAGACATGTCAAAACACGTCTCTACATATAGCAAGGAGGAGATGTAAGTTGCCATATGCCAAGAGGGAGATGTAAGTTATCTATCATTGACTATGTACAATGTGATAGGATGTCTAACCTGTTCGAAGTAAAGAGATAGAAATCCTATCCCTTTCTATCTTAGAGATAGAAGGATAAAGATTGTTTATCTATTATCCCCGTCTATCTCTTCCTATTTCCATATCAATCCACATCCACGCCTGTCTCTTTGAATCTCCTCTATTGTATCTTTTTCTATCTCTTGTCTATCTCTGCCTATCTATTTCTATCTCCATCTGAATTCACATCAACGCCTACCTCTTCCAATCCGCATATTTCTATCTCAATCTATCTCCTACCTATTCCAGTCTGTCTCTTTCTATCTCCATCTGAATTAAAATTGCTCCTATCTCTTTCATTTCTCACTTCTCTATCTCTTTCAACCTATATATATATATATATATACATGTCTATCCCTTTCTATCTCCTTATCAATCTCAATTCGCTTCTATCTCTTTCAATCTCTAGTTCTCTATCCCTTTGTATCTCCATTTCAATCCACATCCACGTCTCTCTCTTTCAATCTTCACTTTTCTATCCCTTTCTATCTCTTGCCTATTCCAGTCAGTCTTTTTCTATCTTCTTGTCAATCAGAATTCGCTCCTACCTTCCTATCTCTCGCTTATTCTTGTCTATCTCTTTCTATCTCCTTATCATTTTCAATTCACTCCTATCTCTTTCATTCCTCACTTCTCTATTCCTTCCTATCTTTTGCCTATTCTCGTCTATACCTTTTTATCTCCTTGCCAATCAAAATTGCTTCTATTTCTTTCAATCCTCACTTTTATATCCCCTTCTATCTCTCACCTATACTTGTCTATCTTTTGTTATCTCCTTGTTAATCTCAATCCGCTCCTATCTCTTTCAATCCCCTCATCTATATTCCTTCCTATCTCTCTCCTATTTTCGTCTATACCCGAGTTAAAATGCTTCGACTTGATTCGGTCTTGGGTTTGTCTAGATTTCGACTTGAGACGTTGATGTCTAGCTCAGTCTCATGACCAAGTCGAGACCCTTTATCCCAGGTCATAAACCTGCTCAAAGAAAAG
>JAUEJJ010002724.1:0-26293 GCA_032164275.1 Synergus coniferae | reverse complement strand
GTCTTTTAATGTTTTAAGAGGTAATATTGTTTTTTCTTTATTGTTTTTACTAAAAATTGTTCTAATTGATGCTGTATGGTATCGAAACACTTTATGAGAGTCAATAATACATCTATTAAGGAACACATTTTTCTCAACACATCTTTGAAGAGACCTTATTATCAACACGTCTCTGAGAAAATCAGTCTTGGAATTGCCAGTCTTGAGTTCATCAGTTAAGGATGTTCAACAATTCAGTGAAAACGCCTACAAATGAAATACTGGTCTTACGAATGAAGTACAAGAATATGCAAGTGCAGCACAAGCTAAAGGAGTGAAGTTAAAAATTCCATAAGTGAAGTATGAGGTCTGCAAGAAGTGCAAGTTGTAACTCGGAGGTTACCTAGGTCCTCTCCCATATCGACACTGGTCCAAGTATTGATCGTCCGGAAGCTCGATCAATGACGGGAGGACCCGAAGGTCCCCGAATTAGTACGCGAATCACGGAGCAACTCGCTACTGCTGAATCAGTCGTAGGACGACCCGAGCTTTATGCGAAGGCTTTGGAAAAGAGTAACAATTTTACTCAATTTAAGGAAGACGAAAGTAGCTGATTAGATCAGATTGGTAAGGTCTGATCATATAAGTAAGGGTTGTCGCTTGCGTCTCTATGAGTTGGAGAACAAGGGCAAGATCCTCTCGCAGAGTTAGGTTATTAGAATAAGGGATGCACTTTCTCGAAGCAATCCACCTATTGGTCGAGCGATACACGAACCGTAACAGAGATGGAATCCACTCGTAAGTTCTTTCCGAATGTTAACACAGCGAAACTTTATTCGGAACCGACTTAATCGTCGACCGTACTAACGTTTAGTCGAAGGGACTTTGTTTACTTTTACAGAAACTATATAACTGACTACAATCCACGACGCTTTAAAAGACGGCTTGTCCGGTCGAAATGACTCAATTAAGAGATGAAGTTAATAGTTTAACTGCTTAGATTAAATGATACATCTCTTACCAAGAAGACCGCGGTTTATATACTGGAAGAAATATACATAGTACACGTCTTACCACACCCAACACGCCAACCACGCCCGGCATCATCAACACACCTACCTCGCACAACACACCCGACACGCCCGCCTTTCCCATGTAGTTTGGCACGTACAGTGAATTTTATTATTGTAAATAGGCATGTTTTGTTATGACGAGTGAATGCATTTGATGAGACAAGTGAAACATCTAATTTTAATATTGAAAATAGGCTATAAATTGGTACGTAAAAGACTGACATTTTCAATTTAGGTGGAAAACGATGGCAACGCACAAATCCAATAACATTCATAATACATTTGTTTCTGTATTTTAAATATTATACATAAACATAACTAATTTTTATATAGTTACATGAATTACAATAAAATATACATATGTATCAAGTAGAATACTATGGTTTATAGTCGGCATGTCTGACTATATACAAAAGTATCACTTATACTATGCATTACGATCAACGTACTCGTATTATCTTATGTATGTTGGTTTCACTCACTTTTATGTTAGCATCGCTACTTTAGTATCTTTTGTACATAGTCAGACACCTTCATTATTACATACTACTTTACCGACCGTGGTCGTTACAATGTTTCTTATCATCGGTTCAGAACTTTTATAATGCACCTGATGATATGATTAATTATCACTCGCTTACATAGAAGATTAGCAAGATTGCGTATGTCTAGGCGTTACAAAGAAATCAAAATTTTGGATGTAACAGATCTTGGTTAGTCGTCGTTGCCTACTCGAGTAGTAAAGGGCCACTATGGACAGGTTCCGCCTCCACTTTACCATCCACCCTGTATCGCACTATGGCGCCAGTCCCCTCGCCTATAACCGTGGGACCTACACCCGCCAAATGTGAAAATACGAAAATCTGAGTAGCAGATGGTTGTGTTGTTAATTTTTTACGGTAAGTATTGACAAACTGCCCCTCTCCCTGCACTACGGCGTCGGTTTCCTACACACAATCCCGTGGGGACCTATATCCGCTTCTTTAACTGTGAAAATATGTTTGTTGAAAATACGAAAAGCAGGTTTTATTGTCATTGATGAATTACATCCTTAGTCGGCGTGTTAAAAAACAGTAAAGATGAGAGTCAGCAAGTCTGATAGCCCCTAAGGGTATGCGAAAAACCTTCTGTTCCAAAGTTCCGTGAAATCTGGTCGATGTAACTTTCTTCGTGATTTTTTTTTCAGAAGAGATTATTTTTTTTCAGCGTGTTGCTTACTGTTCATGAATATATTTTTGAGTTTGAATTGAAATACTTTTCTTAAAATATACAGTTTTTATATATATTAAAAAATTTTTTTCTATTTGTTAAAACATTTACGAATTTTCTTAAGATTACTTAAGGGAGGCACCCTTTGTAGAAGGCTTATTTTTATACATTTTCTGTTAATTTTTTTGAAGGGGAAGAATTGTTTGGAATTTTACATACTATTTAAACTTGATCTACGATTTTTTTCAAGTTTTTTTAATCAAAAATTTCAAAGTTACAAACAGCTGTTAATACAGGTCCGTCGCCAGAATCCACTCTTTGCGTGACATTTGCAGGTCACAAATTTCACCTGAAAGAAATGAACCACTTCTTTTACATTATTTACATGTTTTCCTTTGCTATGAACCTACATCTGGCTAAAAATATTGAAAATTGAAAAATTGAGAGGCGTTTGGAAAAAAATTTCAAGTTTTACATTTCTTTTTCGTTCTTTGTTCAGAAAAAAAAGCAACTCAAAATCATTATTTTTTCCAGAAATAGGTTCATGTTCAAGGCAATTTAATAACGAACAAATATGGACTAGGTTTTTGAAAATGAGTCAATAATTCGCTGAGCTGGGCGCCCCTCAAATGTGAAGAAAGTGGTTTCCAGAAAAACGTGTTTGAAAAAGAATTCCAAAAACTAAAAATTTGCAAGTTTTCAATATTGTAAAGTGCTTAACGGTCAATCAGCGATTTCAGTACCATATAACCATCCCTCTTCTTTTCCTCATAGTCATCATTTTGAGCTTGCAACAACTCTTTTCTATATTTTCGGTCTTCTTTCGACTCCAATGAATTGCGTCAATTCTGGGGCCTCACGCTCATAGAATCGGAATGATTTGAATTTCGCTTTGAAATTTCTTGAGCATACTATTGAATAGTTATGCTAACGGTTTATGCAATAAAAGAAAATCGATTATTTGAACTGTCACGCTAACTTAAGTTGCAGAATAGACAGTTTTACAAGAACAAAAAAAATTTATAATTTGAGATAGATTGGAACGAAACGATGTAATTATCTCACCGAATTTTCCAAGAGTACCTTATCTTACCAGTAGGAATGAAGCAGAGAAGCTCGAGGCAATTCCGTTTCTTATTAAACCCAGGGACTTAAGCCTCAAAAGAGTGGTCAATGCTTAAGGACGGAATTCACACATTTTGTTAACTAAAATGTCTGAACAGGTAATTTATCTAACCGCTTGTTGCTGTTCAGGGAAATTTAAAAGGACAGACCTTTTATCCTATAAGATCGGATGATAATTTAATATTTTAACGTTCCTTTCTTTCGATTCTCTCGGACTCCATTCTTTAAGAATTACGGAATTTTGCTGAACGCGTGGCGAATAATTTTAGCGAACTTATCTTACAACTTTTTGAACGCGGAGAACGGAATTCCAACTAGGGGGAAATTATTTATGACGAAACGAAGTACTTGATGAAACGGTGTGATGTGGTTGGTCTCTGACCGCAAAACTACAGTCTCGACAATCTTATTTTGTTTTATTTCAATTCGTACCGGATCCGAATTTGTAAAGCGCCAGTCATTTATCTTCAAATAAATTACGACGAATCTGGTAGATAACCGTGTAAGAATTCCTGTAAATCCTAAAAATAGAAGCTACTCAGGGTCATGGGCGGTGAAAGAGCACAAAGGACAAATCGAGACCAGATTTTATAACAAAAATGACTCACATTTATTAATTGTCAGAAACTAAATTAACATGGATTGACATTGACTAAAATTAAACGAGAAGGTAGCTGATTCCGGTAAAAAGACGTCATAGATATTTAGTTCGATAATAAGTTCAAATAATTTAGCATTTACAAAGATTTTAGATTTTAAAAAAAGTTAACCCAAATGATCTAAACGTTACAACCGAAAGAAAATATGTGACAGGCATGAAAAATGGCGTTAGAAACTTGCCACATTTCTCGGAATTTACACAGAAAGGACCACTAAATTCGTTAAATATTTATCAGATAAATCGTTAGAAACACAATTACGAAGACGAGAGCACTCCCCGAAAAGGAACAGAATACAAGTTTTAGCACTTCGAACATAATCATCAATTAGAGAATATGTGAAAGATGTCGAAGTTTGATGGGACAAATCACGTAATGTTATAATTAATATTCACAAGCCATCAAACTTGCCAGTTATAATGAAAACCGTCAGAGTCTTGCAATGAGAATGCGAAAGTACGAATTTTAAATGGGAGGTCGTATAGGAGAGACGTAGGGAAGAAATAGTCCGATAATGCACCTTCGAGTAGCATATACATATTATAATTATACATATACGAATATAGATGCCGGTCTTTAGTAGTAGAGGTTTACTCATATTACAGTAGAGAATCGAGACGCGAACATTTATTGTAGCTCTCCTTAATTCTCTATCCATTCTTCCATACTAAGCCTAGCTAGCGAGGAACAAGACTTAGCTGAAAACAAAAAAAAAATAAAATTAAAACAAAAAATTTTTAAGGAAACTGAAAATCGTACAAGGCGGTGTCTGTCCCTAATTATCGCGGTGCCGGGGCTATTAGGGACACATGAAACTCATTGACTTTTTCATACACTTTGAATAGTAAAAAATAATAAGCTCTATTTGTGTATCACACATACTGTCAAGGTGACGAAATTTTTGTTGACAAGAAAAGTTTTGCCACAACCTGTTGGTCGACGTATCAATGATGTGAATGGATGTTTTCACCATGCGTCCATGATTAACAATCCTATTCTAAAAAGATGATGTGGTCGAAATCGAAATATCGTAACTCCTAACATATTCCGTACTTCTGATTCGTCGTGTAGTTGTCGATTGAGAATTTCGACAATCAATACTTGCCAGTCGTCAATTCCGTGCACTCATTTAAATTTTGTTTCGTTAATCATCATTTTATCACAAGTTTAAATTCGAAATATATAGAAAATCGTGATGAAAAAAAGCATTTTTATAGTAATATTTAACATAAACAATTAACGAATTTATTATGACTAATTAATAAATTAATTTAATTATTTAATTGTTTCCAAATTATTATTATTAATTATTATTTAACTGTTTATCCAAAATTTGGCTAATGTTTCTCATGGGGTATGCATCCTTTTTCGCTACTTCATTTAATTTACGAAAGTCGATGCAAAGTCGATAACTTCCATTTGACTTTTTAGCCGTAACAACAGGATTACACCCTTCGCTATTACTTAGACTTATTATCCCTTGATCTTCTAATTTTTGAGCTGATTCTCTAAAGGTTCTTCCACTTTTAGAATAAGGCATAAAGACATAAAGAAGACATAATAAAACATCTTCCTCCCTATTAGAAAATGTCGCATGCATGTGCCTGAAATTCTGGTAATATTTCACCAAACGCCATTGCATTGTAGAATCATCGCCTGTAATTTTTAACCCCAAATATTTCAGAGTATCCTGCAAGTCTTTCATACTCAAGAAACTATAACTATAACTATAACTGCCAATAAATAAATAAATATATCTCGAAATTCGATTCAGTTTTATTGAATAAATGCATAAATCATAAACATTTAGTTAAATAAACGGGCGAATAAATAACCGAACCCACACAACCAAATAAATGTCGACAAAATATGTAATGACAAGGTTAGGGTCAGTGAGGTTCGTCACAAAACACAAAGAGATGGAATGAGTCTGAAATGGTTGTTCGAACTAGTATCCGAACTAGAATTGCTGGATTGTGGATTGATTGGTAGAAGTAAGAGAAAGGTTCACTTTTTGTAGGAAAAGTGAAATACAACACATTTGTAGAGAATCACTCTTTATTACACATCAGAACACTACAGTATTTCACATAACGCGAAATCATAAATCCGAATGAAAGAAAATAGGAAACCTCAATGTTTCCTAACCGAAAAGGAACTACCGGTTCCTTGATTAGAATTACGGAAAAACCACGTACAGTAGACAAGGGCCGCGCGACAAAGACAGGGTACCGAGCCGTGGTAGAGCGAGACCGAACTCCCCTCTCTCCCCGCTCCTAGCTACTCGATCCACCAGGTGAGGAGAGAAGAAAGCCAGAGACGCACACAACTCGGCAGCCCTCACGACCGTGGTAGAAATTGGAATGTCCGAATCCTGAACATGGTAAAGATGGCTGAAAGAACGGTAATGATGAAATGAAAATGTAAATAAATTAAATTGAAATTGAAATTGAATTTAATTATTTAATTTATTTAATTTTTAATTAATAATTTAATTAATTGACAGAGGTCAAAAGACGATCCCACTTAAAATAAAACATTTGGAAGAGATCCCGGAGGATTGTTTGGTACCTCCGGCGACACGACATACATAGGAAAACTCGACCTTTCACTCTACCAGGAGTTTTCAAGCATTCTAAAGATTTCAGGAAATACTTTTTTTTGGTTTCTCTTTGTTTTCTTTTTACCATAGGAGGCAATGTTCGGTTCGTAAAAGTGGTACTCTCGCAGTCGATTCTCATTGATGTTCGAGGTGATTCGGGAAATGTCAAAGATGGGTCTTCATTGAACGTATCTTCGTCCCTAAATGAATCAAAAATGGAACCGAAACAAGGAAACATTGAAATAAAGAATTGCATCGTTCAGGTTCACAATTATGTAAAATAAATTTTGAAATTATCTCGTGCCAAATGAAATGGAAATTCTCGTGTTTCATTCGAGCTGTAATTTTGAATTTTCTTGCGTCAGATAAAAATAAAATATGTTTGTATTACATGTAAAATAAAATGTGAAATTTTCTTGTACCAAATAAAATGGAAATTCTCTTTTTTTGTGAAAAATGGAATTTGAAGTTTTCTTTTGTCAAATAAAATGGAAATTCTTGTATATTATGTCTTCTATTGTTGAAATTTCCTGTTTTCTAGACTTTTTGAGCAATAATCAAATTTTTCATATTATGTCACAATAAAATACTAAATAATTCAAAACAAAAAACGACTCAAATGATGATAAAAATTTTAGTAACTAGTAATTCACACCACTATGAATTTAAACAAAAATTTGTTTTAATAAATAAATTATTGAATTTTAATTTTTTTTCTTTTATGGTAAAATCTCGTTTTTTTTTGTGTTCGGGCGGATTCCCCCCCCAAACTCCCCCCTGTCGTCCACCCCCACATCGGTCCCCCACCCCCACAAACTTTATTATTGCATCCTTTTTAATATTATACCATTACAATTCTCTTATCGAATCAATTTTTGTGTCATGTTTTACAACCAAATTAACTTAGGAGAGACTAAACATTTTATCAAGTTTTTATTTTATTCTCGGAAATACTAGAAATGAGTCATTTTCATGTTTTTAAATGAAAATAGCAACGCACGTGCACAGAATATTTTTTTCACTGCAATTTTTTACAATTTTTATATCTTCTTATAGTTGAACTTAATTTATTACCATTATTATTATTAACATTACAGATGAGGCCTAATTTAAGTACACTGGATTGTCTTATCAGCTGCCACGGAGAACGCTGCAAATCATCGCAGTGTTGTACAAAGGAAAGATTGTCCGAAGATCATGATGATAGTAATTTACCACTGTATACATTGGAGCATTACATTCATGATAACCAACTCAGATCCAAGACAAAATAAATATTGTCGTCATGGCCGTATTAAAATGGGCATTCAAAAGTATGTTTAATTGCTTATTTCTCCTTAACCTAAACTGTCAGTGGTAAGATGCAGCGACATCAACATTAAGTCACCTGAAGGATGTGATTAATAGTGAATTTTTTGCACTAGGGTAGAAAGAAATTTCGTATTGAATTTAAAGACAAGTAGATACATAAAAGTTTGAAAATTAGAGCACGTTGAGGAAAAGTTCATTATTCGGAGTTCTAATAACAAAAAAAAAGTTTCTTTTCGGAATCAGTCTCCTCTGGCTTCATATTATACATAAATTAGAACGTAGCGTAAAATACAAATTATTGAAAATAAAAGCGCCAAACACAGCGTTATCCAAAGTGCACCAAAGAGGAGGTGATATACACTACATTCCAATTATATTTATCACATTCATTATATACTTGTGAATAAGATTTTTTTGTGTAAATATGAATACAAGCATGTGTAAAGTAATTAAAACTAGCTGTGAATTCGATATCGGGTGTTCCATTTAACTGTATTTAGGTATATTTTTTTGTGCTCATTTTTTGAGCACATTGCTTCATCGAATCATTATGTTGTTACAAATTCAGTTGCTTCCTCATCGAGGCAGAATCCAGCATTGTTTTCTCGAAGCAAAACATCTTGCATCAACTTTAAATTATATCAGTATTACCTTAGTTGACAAATGTCTAATACTAAAATTCTGATCAATTAATATAACTTCCTTAATATTAAATTAAATGGAATAATATTACAGGTCAATCGATTCATCTCGACAAAAGGAATCTTTCTTCTCCTTACATAAATTTTGACAATTTGAAAAGTTATAATTAAAAAATCCATTTTTTAAATTTATGAATAACCATAACTTTCTTACTTTTTAATGAAATGTATTAAATTTATAGGGCAATCGATTCGTATGGACACAAGGAATCTTTCTTCTTCTTACATCAGCTTTGAATTTTGATTATTTGAGAACTTATAGTCGAAGAATCAATGTTACAAAAATTATAAATATACATAAAAATCTTAATAATCAATATGTTAAAAAATCATTGGGCACGTTTTAAGATATTGGTGGTGCAAATATACCCTACTAAGCTTCCTCTATGAGGAAGCAAAATTACATATTTCATATATTACTTCCACATACCAGGAAGCTTTGTAGTCGTTATATTTTCCAATATTTTCAAAATGGTTTAATTAAACGTTCCTCAATTGATAAATGTATAATACAACATTCTAATTAATTGTCCGGATATATGTATGTGTATGTATGTATGTATGTATGTATGTATGTATGTATAGTGGATGTCGCCGCTTTTTGTCGCAACTAAAACTTGACGACAGTTGCAGATAATTTGATGTTTAAATCTTAAATATTTTCTGTCTGGTTTTGCAACAGATACCAAAGGAAACGCGTCTTTCAAATCGAGGGAGACCATGTAAACAATTTTAGACATTAACTTCCGAAAAATGTTTGTATCCTCCAATTTAAAATGATCCACATTAAAAACCCGATTTACGTTTTTAAAATTTAAGATTATACGGTAAGATCAGTCTGGTTTTGGAGCTAGAAAGATTCTAGATAAAAATTGTCCAGGGACAGCTTGTATCTGTTTTATAAATTCTTTGTCTATTAATTTTTGTAATTGCTCTGATAGAATAGTTCGTTCCTGTGGAGTCCGCGAGTGCTCGCAAGGTGGGTTAGATTTTTTACCCTGCTTAAAATTCCGGACAAATTCCGGACTCCGCAGTTTGTCCGAATCTACCAGAAATCAACGCGGTTTTGGACATCCGGATTTCATCCCGTCTAGTCTGGAATTTGTCCGGTCTACGAGTTCAAAATTAAAATCCGAATATCATCCGTTCTTGTCCGATATTAGCACGGTCCGACATACACTTTCCATCCGGATTTTATACGAACACTTCGGAAATCTGACTTTTTTACCAATGCGGATATTGTCCGAAATTATCCGAAATTAAGGCGGTTTTTGTCATTCGAATTTCGACTAGTGCTATCTGGAATATGTTTGGTCCGCGTGCTCGAAATTGGAATTCGAATATTATCCGATCTTGTACGAAATTTATATGGTGCGGGTGCTTGAAAATAGGATCCGAATTTCATCCGGACTTATCTGAAATTTGTACAGTCCGTATGCTTGTAATCGGAATCCGAATTTCATCCAACCAATTATAAATCATCATTTATGATGATCATTGTTTCTAGAAAACACAAACAAAAAAATATATACTAGCATACCATAAATATATATATAAATGCAATAATATATATTAGTTAGTAAGTGACAATAAAGGAATAAAGTGTATATAAACAATATATTTTTTTTCTTGTTGAAAAAATCCTCATGTTATTTTTGGACGAAGAAAACACGAGAAAATCCGTGACAGTTTCCAAATTCCTCAAATAAATGCTTGAATCAGAGAATCAATCCTCACAGAATTCCTCGAGGAATTCGAAAATCCTCGCGTATTTGCTCGTGTTTTCCTCATCCGAAAATAACACGAGGATTTCCTCGAGGATTTTTTGAATAGTTGGACTTGTTGTAATATTTAAAATACTTACTCTCAAAAAATCCAATTGATCCTAAACAATTAGTGCTGCAACCACATTTAAGAAAGTGTATTGTTCTGCACGGATTACTTTCTTTGAAAGAAGGAGTTACAACACGTGCCGGCACAATAAATTTCATCTCTTTATAATGTGGACACTTCTTTATAAATTTGAAGTAAGGAAACATTATGATCACTTTACAAGCGAAATTCCGCGCACTGATATCACTTGAGAAGTTTTTATGAAAAAATGCCGGTATGCACAGAAGATCACGAGATATTCATGTACACAATCTATGTGGCGTCCTTTTGTCCTTTTTTGTCAAATGTGTACTTCCGGCTTTGAAGCAAAACAAAATATCTTGCAAATGGCAGAAGTTCGGTTAACCAATCTCATCGACGTACATTAGCTTATACGCTTCTTTATGTGTGTTTAAAATTCGTGAGTCAGGTTGTCGTCATGAGCTGGTTTCTCATCAAATATGTTTCAAGAAGGTTAGTGCAATAAAAATAAGTAAAAAATATTTGCAGGCCTGGCTGTAACACATTTTTTCCACTCTTTGTCCTTTTTTTTAAAATATGTTTTTCTAGTAATTCTTTTAAAAACGCTGCAGGAAAAAATTTTTGCATAATTTCCATATAATTTTCGGGATGTTTCCATTTAAAATTGACAAAGTTAGGAAAAGATTTTTTATTCTTGTTTCAGGATGGAATCACATATTTGCGTTTTGCATTGTTTCATAATCAGTGTGAAAGAGACAGAAGGATACTTTTGTTTCTTTTACTCTCTGATTTACTTCTTTAATTTGTATAATATTGTCAAAAAACATTAAATTTCGATTTTTTAAAAAATGTTAATAATTCCAAAAATATTTATTATTTTTAGAAGACCTTGATCTCATGTTAAAGATAAATTTTCGTAGTTTTTTTTTCATCCCCTACCCGAAAGTACGTAGTTCCCGGCCTTATTTCTCTCCGGGAAGAGCGTTTTTTACGGCTTGCCAGCTGAATCGCGTACTCTGATTGGCTTCGATGTGCGGCTCGCTTCAGTACTAATCGGACAGTGCTGTCAAATGGAAGATCGGCGGAGTCGGCGCAGCTACATATATAGTAATTTAGTAATAGTGATTTAGTGGGAATTTTAAATTGAAATTTATATACATAGCGATTTAAAATTCCCGCTAAATTACTATTGCCCAGCTACACTGCGCCGACTCAGCCGATCCTCCATCTGACAGCACTGTATCCCGTGTTATACAAGTATGTTGGATATATTGTGCTAACTGTGAACGTCACTAGACCTTTCCAATAATTTTTCTCAATTTCTTTAGATAATAACAAATTTTACATATATTATTTGATGCTCGTCCCGACCAGTAAAGCCTTGGCTTACGCCTCGCCTTTGCAAATGTCGGGCGAGAAAATTCTTCCCATCCCTGCATAATATAGTAAGCGAAGCCGCGTCGCGTTACGCAAGTTGGCCGGGAGGGCGCACTACCGCTACCCGGCCCGAAAGTATACTCGTAGATATAGCCGAGCGCCAACTAGCAGCCGACAACACTTTATTTTTTAACTTTTGCACGTACTTTCGGGTGGAGATGAAGAAAAATAGTATACAACACACGGCCAGAAAATGATGGACGCCCTAGCTTACTGGACATGGGTCCTCGGCCCCATATCCAGCACGCCAGGAAATTCAACTTTATGACCATGTATTGTAATATACTAGTTGTACGCTATTCAGATATTTTTGAAATTATTTTCCTAGCTTCTGCTATAGCCTCAAACCTGTACAGAAAATCTCGTAAATTTTCAAATGAAGATTATGCTCCATACGTGTGTCACGTCCCGCGACGTTAGTCTAATTACTTTATTTATAAACATTATTATATAATTAGATATTAAACCTATATTATAACCTGAAAGACCAGCCACCTCAATCATTGTACTTCAACTGGCACCTAGTAATATAATTGAACATTTGTCTAAGTAATTAACAACATTTAAGACAACTTAAATTCCTAAGATTCCTATATTCACATTCCTATATTCACATTCCTGCATCCAAGCTAACATATGTCGTAGTAAGAATATTTCTACATCCCGTACTTTTTAGAAAACTTATGTTTTCTTCTGTAACTACATTTTCTAAATATTAAATACGCTCGCCTCGGACAAATTCCTTAACCTCGGTCACGAGGGAGAACAACCAAACCCTTATCGCACGTGCATCTCTAGCACGCTTGCATTCCTACGTTTAAGAAAATCTACGAAAATATTATAAAATAATGACCATTGCTTTTTACTAATGCACATATCTCCGCTAAGAGATTTTCGGCCCAAAGCCATAAGATCAGATTTATGACTTGTACCCGACGGACCCTCGCGCGTGAACCGCACGTGCATCAGCTACTCGATTTCTCAGAAATGCAGCCTCTCTTTACACATATGCTCTCTCTCTCTCTTTCACTCATGAAGGATTGTTCTAGAAGATTCTAGGAATTCAAATTACGTCATCACCCCCTGACTTTTGAGGAGAGGGGTAGGCCCTTTGGCCTATATAAGCCGAGAAAATGCACGCATCGGGGAGAGTCTAATTTCTACGCCCACTTGCTCTTCAACTACCTCAAGTGATTATCAACGCCTTGCCCAGTCTCTTGTGCTAAGACCCTTAAATTGTGCTACCAGTTCGGACTTAGACTAAAAATCCACTTGTGGACTTAGCCTGAAAGTAGGGTATTGGGACTTAATCTGAAAATGCGATAGTTGAACTTAGTCTGAAAATCCGATGGTGTGACTTAGTCTCTGGACCTCCAACTAAAAACAGAATTCTTCAATAAGTACACTCGTTCTCAGGTACAAGTTTATAAGTCTAAACCATTTATTCTAGAGAGATTTTCAAAAGGCAACAATATCCAAACATTGTGAACCAATCCTTTTACATACTTTCATTAATAAACCTTATTGTAACCTCAATTTTTATATATTTCTTTATTCAATTTTAGTGGATATCCTCATCTCAGTAATAGAAAATCTTTTTTCCCATCCTAATACGAGGAACCTCTCTAATTCTTAAGTAAAGAGTAAGTAACGTCCTCCAGGACGTAACACGTATCATTTATTGTGCACACCTAGTTAACTCATTTAGTTGAAAATATCAAACTCAGTGGTCCAATGTGGGCCACTTCAACTTTTCCTCCTGAAAACGCCATATATATTTCTTTAAAAAAAATGTTCATAGTCCAAAAGGTGTGTTCTTAAAAGTAGTATAGGTACAAGAGTCAACAGAAATATCTCCTTGCACAATGTACTGTAATTCATCATTCGTCAGAAGCGAAGGAGTGAACTTCAATTGCAGCAATGATCGTGAAGTCGTATTTATAGGTAAATGTAAAAAGGACTCTAAATACTCTTCGCTTTCGAAAAGTGGTGAAGAAGTTTTAACTTTTAATCGATGCATACTTAGAAGTATGATTCTACATAGCGTATGGTATGAACGCCCAGAGAAATCAGACGATACTATATTTCGTTTATGTAATGGAGAGTTTATTGAAGTCTTGAACTTGCTTCACAATGAAGAAGAAAGCTTAGCAGAAGTTCAGTACCTCAAGGTGGATCGTTTAGTTTTCACTTGCAGAGATATTGGCTCCACATGTGAAAATTGTAACCTAAGCGAAAACATTTACATATCAAAATTGCCACATACAATTGATGGTACAATACTCTCTAAACTTGAATCCGCGAAATTTTCACTGTTTCAATTAGTAAACGATATTTTCCCTGGAGAATCAGCGAAGTTCCCTAGCAAATCAGCGAGAAAAGTTTGTAATGTATTTTTTGACGCATGCGCATTATCCACAGGCAAAAAAAATAATATTAAATTATTAATACGAGTACATTGTTTTAAAGAGTTAGTTACTTTTTGATTCAGTGTAGTCAAACGTTTAAGAATATTTTAAGTTTGTTAAAATTTATAGTGCGCACACATTACGGTAGATGCGAGGTTAAAACAATCGTCCAAGTTCACCGACAGAGCGCCAGGGCCTCATGGCGTTAGTATCTCTCAGCATGGCTGGAAGTAAACGGATTCAAAAGGATAGGAATTAGCAGGATTCAAACGGATAGAAATTTTTTATCCGTTTTAATAAGCACTTTGCATCCTTTTCAATCATGTTCTATCCTTTATTAGATTTTTAAATCTTTATCCGTTTGAATCATTTTCAATACGTGAAGTGGAACATAATCCGCACCTATCCATAACAATCCGAACTTTTTTATCTTCGTCTATCCGTGAGATGGTATCCAATTTATCCGTTTTAATTCATCTTCATCGAAAAATATTCTATCCATATGTATCCTTCATAATCTAACGAAAAATTATCTATCCATATCTATCCGTTTAAATCTGTGTTTTCAAGTAAAAATATGCTATCAATATCTTACCGTTTCAATCAGGTTTCAACTAGTAATACTCTATCCGTGTCTATCCGCCTTGCAAAAATTGTATAAAAAGGGAGAATACGGCAGTCTGAAGCAGCGTGCAACGTATTCCCTTTATACTGCATAAATATATTATATCATGCAAATTAACTGAAGATACGCGGAGAAGCACCGCTGGAGAGTCGCCAGGAAAGAAGCATCACTGCGCTGCAGTTGATCCGGGACTGGATGCCGCTTGAGACCGTACGCTCGAATATGTCTCCGCACTAGGTTGGGTCATTTACGGGAGAGTGGGTGGGGCGCCATCTCGCGGAATTTGTGGTGAAACTGCCAATCATTATTATTTATCCTTTTTAACCCGTTCTCCACAAAACATATTGCATATCCGTTCCAATCCATAATTTTTTATCCGTCACCTTATCCTTCTCTATCCGCGACCTACTTTAACATACCTTGTTAACTATCACAAATAGAATACTTATCCGTGCCAATCATTACTTATCTTCTTTAATCCTTTCTCTACGGGAAGAATTGCCTATCCGTTTCAATCCTTAAGTTTCTATCCATCACCCTATCTTTGTCTATCCGCGACCTACTTCGATTTTATCTCACCTATCATGGATTGAAAAGGTATCCGCCACAATAAATACTTATCCCCTTCAATCCTTGTCTATCCGCGAACTACATTGATTTTTATAGCTATTTTTATATTATTTTATATTTTTTACTTTTATTTCTATCCTTACGGATAGAAAATTATGAATTAAAACGGATAGACAATTCTTTCTGTGGAGAAAATTCATATCAAAATAAATATTGACTGGCAAGGATAATAGGTATTATATCCGTGCTTGGGAACATAGACAGTTTAAGTAGGCCGCGGATAGAGATATATAGGTTGACGGATAGAAAATTATGGATTGTAACGGATAGGAAATATATTTTGGATAAAAAATCATGCACTGGAACAGATAGAGAATACATTTTTTTAGAAAGGATTGAAGAGGATAAGTAATGATTTGAACGGATACAATTTTAATCCGTGATACACGCAAAGAAATTTTGTAACACAATACGTTAAAACCGATATTACAATTTAGTATTATATAATCTTTTACGATTTAGGGAAATGGGGTATTTATATTAAAAAGTAATGTAGTGTCTATTAATGATCCTTGAAAAATCATGTCTTGTTCGTTCTCGTGAACTTCCTTAACATCTTTCATGACATCGGCGATCTTCATTAGATATGGAGTAACCTCCGAAACAAAGTTTTCTCCGAATACTACTTCTCGAAGGTCTAGTTGAACATCATCTGCGTTCTCAGTTCTCGAGCAAAAGTCAAGAATGATGGTGTATGACCCGTGGTTTGATTGAAGTTCCAAAACGCAGGATGACTTCGTCGATCAATTTTCGAGCACATGCTTCGGCAGTAGCGTGTATTAATGGGAATATTTCTAATATTTCTTAATATTTATATTATGGGAATATTTTGTGGCAACATCTTCAATTATAAAGATCCATTGGAATCCTTCAGCTGTGAGCGGTAAAGGACCGAAAAGGTCGATGGCAAGTATAGTACTTCAAATCTTCTATTTGCAGCTGGTGTCCTTAATAATCCAGCAGGCTTTGAATTAGATGGTTTATACCTCTGGCACATTTAGCATTCTTTCACATATCCGGTGATGAACTTTCGCATACCAGGCCAAAAGTAACGAGCTGTAATTCTTTTTAATTAGATTGGACTTCACTTATGATATGGTAGCCACCATAATACTTTTATTTCTTAAAGTCGATACATTGCTCGTACGACGTGTGTATGCTATTCACGATGGCTACAATCTGAACTCTTCTCATCGATGTACATAACCACTTATTCTCTAGAGAGGAAACTCTCTATGTTGAAACTCCGTTTTAACAAAGAGTGGAAACTCGATGACAACTCTTGGTCGTTGGGAGGTTAGGTATATATGTATGGGTTATCCCCACATCCTATGTGACGTTCTCGACTATTTTCGCGATAAAATGTGAATATCTAAAATTTTAAATGTTAAATTTAAATTAAACAATTTACAATTTAATTTCTGCAAACGAATTTAAAAATGCCTGGGTTGTTTTTCCACTGAATTAAAGACTCCTTTCATCGGTAATTGAGAATTATGAATTAACATCATCGATGTCCACATGATCCTCAATTTGATTTACTCTAAACTAATTAACTAAGGTATATTTAACCGTTCAAACAATTAAAATTCAATCAATTAAGCAAAATCAAATCAACAAATTAATTCTCTCTAACTCAAATTTATGGAACTTTACAAATTAAATCTGTTAAAATTACGAATAAACAATCTATAATTATTAACGCTTTTAACCGTTATCCGTTATATAAATTATTCACAGTATTGGAGAACTATCCTTTCGTGCACAGAAAAAATATTCTAAGTCCGATTCAACAATAAGATTAAGAAAAATCTCTAAGTCCTAACTTTTAATTTATTATTGGTACGAGCGACAGAGTTTCTGCCACGGAAGAGAATCGAAATCTGATTTGCACACTTGATCGATCTGAGCTCCTGAGGGCCTTGCGCATCTCGCGAGATCCTTCGCGCAACCCTACTCTTCCTAATTAATTGCAATTAAGCCAATCACACTTCCCTCCAGATTCACACGTGCCGCCCAAATATGACCTAAGCTTGATTCTACGAATTATTTTACGACTGTCCCTGACTAAGCTAATTTCCCTAAATTATAATAATCACATTTAATTTGCATAAATCAGTATTTATGCACTTATCGTAATTATAAATTCCCTTAATGCATATAATCTCTTTTTTTTCCTGAAATAATCGTTCACTCATTAGTTTTTATAGTCAGTTCACCTGTAAAACAACCATTGCTAATCGAAAATTCCTTATTTGACATTTTTTAAAATCAATTTACCATTTTTAATTGCAAATTTCTCATTTAATTTAATTTAAATATTTTAACTTGTCCCGTTTAATTTTCAGTCCAAGAGGTGCTGCCTCTAGTGGGATAAATCCATACTAGAGTCACTACTCGACCGTTACACCTATGTAACAGTCTGGAACTGTTTGTTGTTGCGATGAGCTCTAGTAGAGGCAGCACCTCCCGGACTTATAGAATCGCGCGAACATTTTAAACGAATTTGAATTCCTGATATAAGTAAGGGTGAAAGCAATCCTGAATACTTGGGAAATTTGGGGAAGCTAATTAAGATGTAGAGAGAGATTGGTACGGGAAACGGTGAATCGACTAAAAATTAAGAGAATAAAAACAATGACAATTACAATTTATGTCTATGTAAATATATTCATCCATAGATTTAAGAACTAATGTTAATAATCGATGAACTACGTAAAAGTATAGATTTTGCAATTGAACAATCATATAGAACGATAGTGTTGAGTCCTAGTCTTACAAATATTATAGAGTTTAATGTTTTCTCTATTAATACTATGATCCTTCAGGTATATAGAAAATCATTAGGCATGTTTGAGTGGATGAATGCTTATACATTTTTAATTGAAAGATGCGTGTTTATTCCGGCGTAACAATATGTTAGCAATTCATATAAAATGCCTTAAATACTTCAAATGACCATGGGTGTCTAGTGAGTCACCACTCGAATGCAATAGCCAATTGTAATTTTCCAGAATGTAAGGTATTTTTCCAACAAATGTATGCGTAACTCGGCGCATCAGATTACGACATACCGAGCGTTCCTCTTATGGTCTGTCAAGGCAGATACCTTAAAAGCCTCGAAGGCAAAACATCAGACAGATTTTCTTGGTCTCGCGACGGGGAACCTTGTCACTTGGCAAACTGAAAATATACCGCAATTGGACTTAGAATATTTTCACTGTCGAGTTCGGACTTAGAATATTTTCATAGAATAACCGGATTTTTAAAAAACAAGAGATTGGATTGTTAATAAAAGACTATTCATATTATTCGCTAATTAAATGGACATTAAGTTTACCGTAACTTTTCCTGTGTTTTATTGACTTTTTTTCCTATTTTGTTACTAATTAAACCAGTTTGACGATTCATCCAGGACATCGCTGGTCACAATCAATTTCGCCTATCAACGAGAGAACTCTTCAGTTCAAGAGTGGATCAACGAACCCATACTTTAATTCTTTAAAGAATATTTAAATCATTTAAATTTAGATTTTGTAAATCCAATTTAAATTTCCCGCGAGAAAACAGCTAGATTCGTTACACCTACGTATACCTGGCGCCATCTCTGGGCCGAGCGCATCGCCATGGTTATCGATCGTCGGCGTTTTATCCTTCGGAATTACGATTTAAGTAAAATAAGTTAGTTGACCTTCGTGGCGCTCTCTGTTTCCGTGCACGCCACGAGGCCGGAAGAGAAACCTCACCTTGTTGTCCTTGTTTACTCTGTGCCCAGCGTCATTTAACGTAACACGCATTTTGCGAAAAGGTCAATAATTACTATCCCTTATCTTTTGCTCATTTTAGTAAAATGTGCTGGCGTTCAATGGCATAAGTTCTCACTGTTAAAAATTTAATTAGATAAAGTCACCAAATAACCAATAATTAAAAAAAGGGTTATTATACATATATATGGTATATTTAACTTTTTGCATGTAAACAATAACAATTTGTTAGGGATGGCCATCAGCAGAAATAACACTCAACAATTAATAAAGAAAACGGTTTTATTCAAAGCGGTGTTGTACCCAACGATACAAGTGTGTGAGACTGTCGACTCGTTCGAAGGCGTGCTAGTCGGAGACCCGTACAGGATCGTACATATTAGATGTTCCTAACAGTTCGGCTTTCCTGACAAATAGTTCGTCCTCTGACTGAACTAAAATTAACCAAGCTAGTGATAATAAAATAAAATTTTACAATATAATTAGTCGGGACACCAAGGTTTCAAGATACAAGCTTCCCAGGTTCCTGTATATGGTCTCTGAGTAACTTGAAAATTCTTCACGTCTTTCAATGCATGGTGATTATTTCTGAAAATTCTGTTTATTTCATAAGGACTTTTCCAACGCGAAATAATTTTCATTTAACCCCAGGTGTCGAATCGTAATTTGTTATAACGACGTAATCGCCAACCTTATATTTATAAGCTTCCTTACGCTTCTTATCAAAATGTTCTTTATAATACTTGTGTAGTTTTTAGTTGAATACATGAAACAAAGAGTCTTATGTGTTTATAAAGTGTTCAGTTTTTTTTTAATCCACCATAACTTGGGACTGAATTAACGTATTGGCATATTTTGTTTCAGTGCATGTATTGATAGATAGATTAACATAGGCACATGAAGATTTTCATTTTCTAAATTCAGATGAGAATAACCATAATAACCATAATAATCCCTAAAATTTGTTTTGATTCATCACATCTTTGGACAGGATTAACGTATCTGCATGTCTTTCTTTTAATATGCGTATATTGGTAGCTAGATTATCATTGGCATATTAAGATTCGCATTTGCGAAATACATCTGAGGATAACCATGAAAAATGTGACATTGAAGCTTGATTTTTTACCCATATTTGATACTTCAGTCATTTTTTGAATTAAAAATATTAGAATTGATGAAAAATCTATAAAAGTAGATTGTTTAATTCAAATTAAGTCATAAATAAATCATATATTGGCACACATAAGTAAGTGTTATGGTGAATTAAAAAAAAAACTGCCTATATTTTTCAAACTCTGTATCTATGTTGGTGTATTTGAAGTATTGATTACGAATATATTCATGAAAATATCCATAAATGAAACACCATTTCCCTTTACCATTTTACGTTACCTTGTCTTCCACTTCCTCTATACCATGAATTCCCTTATCATTTCCCTTTACCACGTTTTCCCTTACCCCTTTACCATGATTTTCCTTTACCATTTTTCTTTACCTTATCTTCCTCTTCCCCTTTACCATTTTCGTTTACTATGTAAAGTAAAATAATGTACCATGAGTTCATTTTACCTTTTCCCTTTACCGTGTTTACTCATTCCCTGTTACTATGATTTTCTTTTACCACTTTTCTTTACTAATTCCTTTTACCATTTTAATTTACCATGTCTTTCCCTTTCCCTTTACCATGATTTCCCTTTGCCATTTCCCTTTACCATTTTGCTTTAATAATTATATTTCTAATGATTTATTAAAACAATAAATAATTAAAATATGTCACTAAAAATAAAAAATAAAATACTTTTAAAATAAAAAAAGTCGAATACGCTGTAACTAAAAAATGATAAACAGGATTTAGTTATTAATGATTAAAGTAACAATAATGTTTATTAATTACTTGACAAAAAATTTTCATTAGCGTATTCGACAGTTGTCGAATATTGTAAAATTAATACATATCGACACTGTTGAATACGTTAATGAAAATTTTTTTCTCAAGTAATTAATAAGCATTATTATTATTTTAATCATTAATAATTAAATCTTGTTTATTATTTTTTAGTTACAGCGTATTCGACTTTTTTTTTATTTAAACATTTTTTTATTCAATCTCATCTTTCGCTTTTGGTCTGATTTCGTCTATATCACGCGTTCCTCCATCGAACCTAGTTTGCTCTAAAAATTCCCCAATAGTAGGTATCAATGACTTTATTTCTTCAAATAACGACGAAAAGCAGCTTGCTTGGGATTTCTCCCGTAGACTTATGGATGATGTTGTTTAATGCAAACTCAGCCTCTGAAAATAATTTGTTCCACTGCTTACCATTCCCAGGTTCAGGTAGTTTCGCTAGCATAGGTCCTAACCTAATACGGGATTTATTCTTTCGACCTGTCCATGTTCATTAAGGGAGGATATAGCGAGTTGTACATGTACAATATTATTTTCTTGTATAAAAGTTTCAAATTCTGCAGATGTAAAACAACTACACCTATCGGATATTAATGTTTTGGGTCTACTATAATTATTGAAATGTTCGGTTAGGTACTTTATCGATTTCTTTGAATCCGTTGTTTTCACTGGATACAATTTAGTAAATTTCATGAAACTATATACTACAAGTAATATGTACTCTTTTGAACTCAATCGTTTATCTATTAGTCCGAAGTGGTCAATGTGATATGTAATGGACGGCACGTTTCCTGTAGGAATTGGATTAAGATTTCCCTCTCTCCTACCTGTTGCTGGAGAAAACGCAATACACTTGAGACAGTTTGCAATATAAGCCTTAATATTATTTCGTAAATCAGGAAACCAATAATTTCGAAGTACTGTCTCAGTGGTTTTTTCGTAACCAAAATGACCTAACTCATCATGATACTTTCGAATGACCTGTTGTTCCATTTTTTCCGGTACGATTTTGACTTATACCATATTCAGATTAGCGTCGAAGCTATTTTCTTCAATTATTATCATTACCTGAGTTAACACGGCTTAATGCTTCTACGTGTTTCATCCTATCACCAGCCCTGTGTTCAATTGTCTTATCGAGACTTTCCAATTCGAGTACCCAGCGCGAGATTTTTGAATTTATATCTTTCTTATTTAAGCATAACTTTAAAGAATTACAGTCAGTTCCAATTTTAAACTTTATTTATTTATTTATTTACCATGTAAATACACTCTAAAACATCGAAGTGCGTAAATGATTGATAAGGTTTTGAGTTCAAAGATATGATATTTACTTTCGGTTTCCGTGGTTCGTTTCGAGAAATAAAATACAGGGTGGAAATTTGAATCAGCCTGTCTTTGGATCAACACAGCAACAAATCCCAGTTTGCTTGCGTCGCAATGGAGTTCAGTCTCACTTTCAGGATTATAAATGCACAAAACAGGTGCTTCTACTAATTTCTTTCTCATACTATCAAAAATCATGACTTCATTTTCTCCGAACTTGAACTCGGCACCATTCTTTAAAAGATCATAGAGTGGCTTGGCAAAATTGAATAACCCAATACGTATTTTCTGAAATACGAACATAATCCCAAAAAACCCTGCAGTTCGCGTATGTTTCTTAGTTCCGGATAATTCAATATAGCCTCCATGCCACGATTGGTTGAACTTATCCCTTTATATGATACATGTTAGCCTAGATAATCAATTTTAGTTTGGAGAAAATGGCGCTTATCAAGTCTAAGTTCAAGTTTACTTTTTACTAATAATTAAATCACTTACTCCAAAACGACAAGGTGATGCTCCAAGGTATCGGTTGCAATTAAAAAATTATGTAAGTAAGCTAACACATCACCTGATTTAATTATATCTGATAAAACAGTATTGAAAAATCGCTAGAATTTTCAAATACTCGAATTGTCCTAGAGGCGTCGTAAAAACTATATACTTGACAGAATCTTCTGCTTTTGGTATGTGGTGAAACACGTCTTAAAGGTCTAACAATATAAAAAATTTCTTACCACGCAGCTTATCAATTTGATCCTCAATGTGCGGGAGAGTATACCATAATTACATATCTCGCACAATAATCTTATTCAATGCACGATAGTCGATGCAGAGTCTTATTTCACCATTCTTTTTAAGAGTAAGTAGTATAGGTGTAGAGCCAGATTAAGACAATCGGTGCCCCAGAGTTGAAACATTTTTCGAGGCTCCACCCCCCCTCCCCCTTGAAAATTCTGAATATTTTTGATATAATTAAGAATTAAATTCGGCACTTTTAATTAAATTCCGCTCACGCAGCCCTCCCCTTAATCCAGCACTGTATAGGTGACGCATAAAGAGACTCACTCGGACGAATTATTTTAGCTGACAATAATCGTTCCAGAATTTTTTCCAAGTTTGATTTTTCTATGTATGATGATAACCTAGGAGGATTAACATTAAATGGACGATCAGTGGTAAGTGTCAGTTTCAACACAGTTTTTACATTAGGAAACTCTGGACGTTCCGCGTTCAAATACTTTTTAATATAGAGTTCCTTGACAAGAGCTTGCCTTTTTAAAACAATTTCAGGATTAATATCTAAAGTTTCAGTTAATTCATCGAATTCATCAACGAGCTGAAGTGACAAAATTTCTTGATAGCTTGTGAACTGTCAATATTATTTCGTGAAATCTATTCTAAACCAAAGCCATTAATAACATCTCGATCTAAGACAACCGATCTTTTCAAGGTCGAATCCGGTACAATATACATTGACGCATTTTTTTGAAACATAATTGTCCATTTTTATATTAGCACTTACCAGCCCGAAGAACTGTAATCCGCTATCGTTCATACCTTTATACTCATTAATTTTAGCAACATCAGAACTAAAAGTTGCTTCAGGAACAAATGATTTCTTCAAAAAACTGATGAGACTTCCCGTGTCCAGAAGGATATCCAATGATAGAGTGACAGCTTGAACACGCCAACTACTGAGTTGATCTCGTACACGATGTTTTTGAAGAATTTCGCGTAGTTGGTTTCCTTTGCAGCAACGTTGCTGACCTGCGGTGACATATCTTTTACAGGCACCTTTTCTGGATAATCTTTAATTTGGTTTAACTTTCTCAAAGGCTTCTAATAATCTCTTTTTTTCTTTAAAGTGCTGAATTCTAGCCTGATTTTGGATTGTGGTATCCGATATGCCATCAATTAGGTAGTCAAGTCTTCGTTTACTGGCACCTCATTTGCTAATATTATTTTCTCTTGAAAATAGTCACTAAATGTTTCTGTAACTTTCCATTTTCTATCTTCGAATTTTTTACGAAGTGACATTCAAGTGGGGTGAAAATCAACCATTGATGCCAATTCTGCAAGAAGTACGCCGACATTCCTACGTACTCTCGTTTCGACTGGAATCACGAAAGGGCTTTTCCCTTGAGTTTGGTCCCCAGAAGCAGACGAGCGAGATTGTCGTCTAAATTACGAGTATATGTTACGCATAGTAACTTATACTGTTCCTGCCACTTGCGAAAATCTATGTTGTTTCTCTCGATGTCTCCCAATAACTCCTTAAGTGTATTAATATTCGCTGAACTCGGATAAGTTAGCTCAGGTTCGCCAATACTGAAACCCTTGCTTCAGTATTGGCATCAATTTCCTGATGAATGAGAGCCCTTGCCCCAGCACTGGCATCAATTTCTTGATGAATGGGAGCCCCTGCTCCAGCACTGGCATTTTCAATATTTTCAATTTTCTGGAGTCCGATTTTTCGGTTGTTGAATATTAGGTCTCTCCGTGCAGATGCTTTGGATTTTAGCAGCTTCTTCCAGCCACGATCCAGACGCTTCAATCTTTTGATCAGTTCTGCTTTGTTTCCCGTTGTTGGAAGATCCTCCAACTAAACTATTTCCTTCAAAATTACGACCGTAAATATAATAAGATCCATAATAGGCGATTCATCCAAATTTTGTTTCAATGAAGTTCAATCAAACATCGAGAGTTCCCGCACTTTGATCCTTAGACTTTCGATAGGTACGGTACTGATCTGCAACTTGCACGAAAGCGCCACTCGCGTAGGGATGTTCGATTCCGATTCGATTCTTGAAAAAATCGATTTTTTCTTTTCGATCTCGATTTTTGAATCGATTCTTTACTACTAAATTTTTTGGTGAATCGAATCTTTACCTCAAGAATCGACGAACCGATTTTTTTACCTTTTAAAATTCATTTCTATGCATGTTTTCACTACGTAACCCACTTTTCAACATCCTAGTGCATCCCGGTGTCTTTTTTTTTGTTTTTTTTTTAGAGTTCAGAACAAATTTTTAGGGACGTAAACGCGATGGGGCCTCTTATGGTGGCATCCCATGATTGCGTTTTGCATTTCGTCATAATGAGAGTAAAGAGACAATAGTATATTACGCAACAAGGGGCGAAAGGCGACAATTGCACGAGTGTGAAGTTAGCTACCCGAGCGAAGCGAGGGCAGATATCACACGAGTGAAATTGTCGCCTCGCCCCGAGTTGCGTATACAATTTTTCATAAAAAATGTATCGAAAATTTGACTTGAGATGCCTGAAACTTCTTTGCGTCTATATTACAATTGTTCTTGTTTGTAAATACGTAGGCAATATAGTTTAGAATCATACACTGGAGAGTAATTTGGAAATATTTAAATGAAGCGATGGAGAGGATGTGGAAAAAAAGGGGGGGAGCGGACGGGGTCCGGGGCGGAGCCCCGGCGGGGTCGAGGGGCGGAGCGCCCGTGGGGGGTCGGGGGGCGAAGCCCACCGAAAGGAAAAAAACAACCACAAATGTTTATTTTGTTTTAATTAAATATTGCTGCTTCCGTTTTACAAGGATTACAACTTAAATACTAATTATAGAAAAATTGATCATTTTAGTCTTAAATCGAAGATAATACAAATATTGTCAGTTCAAGAAACGTTCCAAATAAAGAACTATTATGATAA
>JAUEJJ010002621.1:3263-24137 GCA_032164275.1 Synergus coniferae | reverse complement strand
AATATTTTTGATTGCTGCTTGTTTGAGTGACGTCTAAAACTCAATATACCTCTCACTACTAATTTTCAATATAATAGAAAATTAAATTAGCAGCACATTTCTAGATACCTAATTAAGACTAACACAGAAAATTTAAATTAATTGCTTCAACAGGTATTTTCTCCATACTGAAATTTTAGCAAATTCCCTAAAATATATCACGTCCTCTATAAAGTTAGCATCCTGCACACAGCAGAAAGTCAATTTTCAAGTAAATTAACTTGGCAACCAAACTCTATTATGTGCCCTAATAGGAAAAATGATGTAGGTTATTGCATTTGGGCCACCAAAATCAATAATATGACTCTGCTCGAGCAAAGTTTGCAATCCAAATTTTTCAAATTTGTGACATATTTATCGAACAAGATTGAACTCGAGAGTGAAAACTCAACTGAAACTAAATAATTAAGGTATATTATATGCCCGATAAATAAAATAGACCGCCTAATCCAAAACAAGACCGCAGGGGAAAACGTAAGGGCAGGTACGAAAATCCCAGAAGTAATAAAACCCTCAAGCGGCAGATAAACTCTTTCCAATTTAATAACTCGGGCGAGATTAATTCAGTCTTGAATTGAAAATAAGACTTGAATAAATTCCCCAGAAGTGAAAGAAAATGACAAAATACAATCAGACCGCCTGATGCAAAACAAGACCGCGTGGGAAAAGATAAGGACAGGTACGAAAATCTCAGAAGTAATAAAACCCTCCCGCGGCAGGTAAACACTTTACAATTTAATAACTCGGGAGAGATTAATTCAGCCGAGAAATAAGACTTGAATAAATTTTCCAACAGCGAAAGAATATGACAAAATATAAATTACTGAGAACGAAGTTCAAATGAGCACGCGGAATAGGCGTTAGGATTTTTCGACTTCGACTCAATGTCCAGGAAGTTGGCACCGCCAAATTGGCTCAAATTTTAATTTTTTTGAACTCAAACATCTTTTTAGAATAGATCATAAATTTATGATTTATTTATCATCATTAAAGGTAATGGGTAATGTAAAAAAAAAATATTTTAAAAGAAAAATTGCCCGATTTGTTTGATAAATTATACTTACTTCGATTTATATGTTTTCAGTATCCCCAGAGAGCATAATCGTGCCGATCGTTTCCTGTATTCTCGGGTTTCCACTCCTGGCTCTTTTAGTGATTTGCTGCCTGAGGAGAAGAGCAAAACTCGCCCGTGAAAGAGCGAGGAGAAGAAATTGCGATCTCGACCACGGTGCTCTCAGCTTGGTACGATTCAGTCCAGTGCACCGTTTAGGTAAGAAAAAAACCTTTAAACTAAAAAATACAACAAGAGTGGAAAAAATAGGACACTATTCTCATAAGAATTCTTTCATTTCGTTCTTGCAAAAAGAAATGACTGGAAGTGCAAATAAAGATAAAGTGCCTCCAGTGCGAAACAAACAATGATGTAAAAAGTTTGAAAAAATGTCTCTGCTGAAACTTTCCTTGTTTCAAGAATCTCTGATGAATTAACTTTATATGAATTAATCTTTACATGAATTAATATTTATATGAATTAATATTTACACGAATTAAATCTTAGTGAAATTTGACTATTTAGTTATACATATTTCCTCTTATTTTTAAAAATTGCAAGAGGTTGAGCAAAAGACATTATTTAATACTAGAGGTAAAAGAAATATTCCACAGGGTGTGATGAGAACCTGTCACTAAAAATTCCTGGAATTTGAGTACGAGTGTTATTTCAGGATTCTGGGTGATTTGTAGACAAAAGACAGTCTCATTAATGACAAACTGTGAGGGCATTGAAATCCAGAACTTGATACGGATAGTATCTGGAATGTTACAACCACCTCCGAACATTAATGTAAATGTGGTAACATAGTAACGCACCATATAGCTCCCTAGTAATAAAATAGGTAGAACTTTCAGATTCCAGAGTTCGTAACAAGGGAAATACGAGGTATTTCGATCAGGTGACATTTTCAAATGTAATCGGAGCTCTTCAAACATTTGAAATTGAAAACACTCAAATATACAAACGACCAAGAACTCATGTAAAAGTTCTCAACAACTTCCCACACAGATATCTTGCGTGTGACTTCGATTTTAAAGGAGGCTTTCCACGTGGATGTGATATGAAATACCCAAACATAAAAGAAATGCAGAGACAGATTGAAACTTAAATTGAATGTTCCGGATCGTCGTGCTTTGCCTGTGAAAATTTTTATGACTTCGACTGAAGGAGGTAGTCTGAAAAGGAAAAAATAAAGTTATGTATGAATAGAAAAATGATAGGAATAAAGTTATGCCTAAATTACTCTTTAATTAGATTTGAATAAGGAAACTCAATACGCTAAAAAAAATATTTAGCTAAAGTTGAATATAATAATTCGAGATGTATTAAATTTTAAAAAATCTGCTCGATTCCAGATGTCTTTGGATATCTAAACGAAAAGTTTGCTTGTATCAAAGACAATTTTTTTCTGAGTGCAAAGGTGTTTAAATTTAAAGTTTATGTGTTATTTCACAAAGTTCAGCAGTTCTTTATGATATACGCCATGCTACTAATACTTTCTGAGAGCACGTTTGTCAATCTGAAATTGGTAAGACGTGTGAAGACATAAAACAGTTCAAGAAAGCTAAAATCCCTGACTAGGCACGACCCTGTAACTACTATAGCTTGACCTACTATTCTGGGACAAGATTTACGACACTGAATCCCTAACAAACGGCAACCCTATATCGTATACCTTTACGAGATCACATATGTAGCTAACCTGGAGAGCAAAACTGAACTTACTGCTCGTATTTCAAAGAAAATTATGGCAAAAGATTGACCAATGGCAGATATGAACCCTAAAAGTCTACTTAAAGTCAATATCTAATGTCCACATAAATTCCCAATATTAAAAAAAAAAGAAAAAACTCTGAACAGTCGTTTCAATAACTGAAAAGTTCTGAACGTTCAAATGAAGGAATTTTTGTAATAATTGTATTTTAAACTACACACAGTTTTAAAATATTGATTTGGGAAAAAATACTTGTTTGCACAACGTTTTCTAATAATTTAGAAGCTCATCTTGAAAATGTTTTAATTTGAAACACGAGTTCGTAAAATTGAAATGTGATTCTCTGCATCAGAATATTGGTAATGAGAGCCTGTTAATTGTTTTCTGATGACAACGTGCAGTTTACGATGAAGAATAAAGACGTGAAATCCGAAACTCGATTATTGTAACAGCTATTCTGCTTGTATTTTTCAGCTGGAGTCGAAAGGCCTGTGAGACCAGTTTCGTTGAGAAGCGACAGGGGTTCAAGAGCATTTCCAAGTCTGGAATTAGATACGGTTGTTGAAGAAAGATCCGATGCTGAACAAAGTACTGCATTGGAACTTAGCAGTCCTGACTAGCAATTAGCTTCGGGACCACCTGGGTAAGGAAATAATACTTCTATATTCTTCATATTCTGATGAGATTTCAATCTAAAAAAGAAGAGTTTAATAGAAGTTTAATATCTCAGCCGTAATTATGAAAATTATCAATTTTCGCAGGTCTCTACAAATAACAAGTTCTGTGCCAGTGCCACTTGACCACAGTCCATTGTGGACAGCATTAACTCACGCGAACACAGTAACTGCTATGAGTGACACCTAGCAGGAGCCCGAAGGCGGAGGTTTCATCCAGTCTCTTGTTTTGGATCTGCCAATTATCTACTAGCAAGGACTCTTCTAATGTGAACTGTCTTCATCACCTCCGTCTTCGATTTGTGTGAAAAAAAAACACTAAATGGACAATCTTAGTAATTATACTTGTCAACACAACAAACAACACAGTTTCCCATCATGTGTTTTCGATCTGCAAGCTTTGCACATTGCACAGTGGTCTGCAAACTCTTATTTCCAAATGAAACTACCTCCTCGACAGATTATAACAGGCTTCACAGAAAAAAATTGTTTTAAATCTCTCTTAAATAAAATTAATACAGAAACTATATTGATCAAAAAATAATTATAAAAAAGGAGATACAGAGTAATAGGGAAAGATTGTGAAGTCTTGCTATTGTTATTATTTTAGAGAAAAATTTTTCTCTAGAAGCCAACCTGTACCTAAGCTTCTAACTCAACAGGCTAAATTTAGATAGAAAAGGAATAAATTTTGTAACAGGCCCATATATTCTCCTACGAAGTAGGGAAGAGAAAGCTTTTACACTGGGAATATAAATGAACATTGTATCATATTATCGCATTACCAGTTGTGTGCCACTTCTTCGATCACAATTGATCGTAAATCGACGTATATAATATTTTATTACGTTAATATTGTGTATAAAGATAAATTAAAAAGGAAAACCATATGAAAGAATGGTATTATAGTCTATTGAATTATGCATCTGAAAATTATTAGTTTTGCTTATAAATTTAAAAATAATTAGAGGTGGAAATGTATTTACATAAATAAGCGAAATATCAATTATTACTTGTTACTCAATTTTTAGAGAAAGGAATAAAATACAAATAGTTGGTTATTTTAGCTTAAGTAAAAGTATTGTGTTCTAAAATGGAAAGAGTACAAAATGCAATGTATTATCTTTCGCCTATCATTTTTATACAATTTGTGTTCAAAATAAAGATTTATGCTGTCATAATAAGATGGAAAAACTATGAAACTTGTAGCTTAAAAATAAAAATCCCTTTCTACTTAATACTGAAAGAAGTTATTTAATAATGTAGTCAATTATTAATCGAATAAAAAACCAGTCTCTTATCACAGAACGAGTGAATAAAATTTACTAAATTCAAGTTTTATAAAAGACTTTCTTGTACTCGATTCTTATACAAAAGTACAGCAACAATAATATTTATAAACAGTAATTAATATAAGCATGCGAAATAGAAAAGACTGATAATTGAGCTACACATAACTGCAATATTTGTTGAATTAACCAATTTATTTGGCAAAAGTAACAAGAAACTAAAATTAAAAACCTGGTATAATTCGTCCTTTTTTGGCAGCTTTTTTCAACTTATTCATCTTCTTGTCCTTTTTCCTCTTCATGATGTTATCTGTTCGTTTCTGTTGTTTATCTTGAATAGTTTTTTGAACACCTTCTATCCTTGATTCCCATTTTTTCGAGCTTTGTTTCTTCTGCTGCTCCTCTCGTTTTATTGATTTTTTCAAAAGCTCTGGATCATCTTTCACCTAATTATAATAAATAGTAAAATGCATTAATAAATAATGGTTTTAAATGAAACTAATTAAAATTATTTCTTGTGATTTTTTGTCTGAATATTAAAATATAAATGGTACTTTTTCTCCTCTGGCTTTTGCTAATGCGGACTTCCAAGTATCTTTCTCCTGCATTTCTTGCGCTTTCTCCACTTCTCCGCTTTCAACTAATTCCTTAACCTTTTGTTTCTTCTGTTCCAATTTCTCTAATATTTTCTTCGGATTCTTTTCAGCTTTGGATTTTCTCTTCGTACCGATTTGAGAAAAGTCAAATTTGCTGAACACCATGTGTCCCTCGGAATTAAAAATAGGCTTTTGTTTAGGAATTTTAGGAGCTTCTCCGTTCTCTTCTTTGATTTTTGACACTCCAGCGGCATTTTGTTCCGTTCTCGCTAATTTCTTTTGCATTTTTCGTTCCTCATTTTTAGATTTCTTTTTGATTTTATTCTTCAAAACTTTTTTCATGTTCCTCTGTCTATGATCAAGTCTTCCTTTGCTTTTTAGCTCATCCAGCTTTGCCTGAAGTTCCTCAAAAGTCTGAGCTCTTTTTCCTTTTTCACCAGCGATCGGAAATACTTTCTCTGCAAAGAAAAAAAAAGTATAAATATCAAGAAACCTGAGTAAATACAATAAATACCTTGAATTTCAATACAAAATATTTGTAATACTTATCTGGTCTCCAAATGAAAACAGCCGTAATTGCAGTTCAGATAAGCGACCTGTCACGATTTCGTATCTAAAACAAAATTTATAAAAGCTCTTCTTTCTAGTTAGGCTTTTATCAATTTTATTTGATATATAAAAAAAGTTACAGGTGACTTAACTCATCTACATTTACCGATATTTTCATTCGGAGGACATATATGTTAAAAGTAATGCTTAAACTTAAACTATTCACAAAGTTATTTAAAACATATTTCCAAAGATTTTTTGAAATAGTAAAAAAATAAAAAAAAGGTAATTTTGAGGTTATGTTTGTACGCATTATTTTTAACTTTGTTAAGTTAAGAAATGTTAGGAATGAGCATAATTACCTTTTTTGGAATTATGTGGTTTAATGCTTTCCTCTTCATCTTCTTCTTGACCTCCTAGAATTTAAAAAATATAAATAAACTTGAAAGTTCTTTCACAGCGAGATTGAGGTTATTTCACTATAGTAAATATGTATCTTACCTGGATCCGTAATCGACAGAGGCATTTTTGAGAAAACATCTGAAATATATTTCTCCTCTTCCACCAATAATTGTTTCACCAACTTTAAATTAATTGTATTTGTCATTTTTAACTGCATATTTCAGAAAAATCACGTGTAATAAGACAAGAACAGATAAGACAACCGAGACAACCACATTCCACAACTGTAAAGTCTAACCCAGTCTAACCTAACGTTGTAAAAAGTAAAAGCACGGAACTACGCAGACGCAAATGTCACACGGCGGAAGGAAGGTTAGTCAAATTTTGATAGTAGTGGCGGTAAAATTCAAAAGGTTCAAACGTTTTTCTAAATTGTAATTGAGAAATAATTATAATTTCTTATTATTGAAACAGTTTTATTAACTAAAATTAAAGTGGGATAAGGTTTGGAGAAATGTTGCAAGTTCTATACTTCATGAAAAAAAAAAAAAAATAAACAGTTTATTTAACATACAGCATTATTCATACAATTATATTATAATACTAAGCAGATTAATAGTGCATATAAAATAATTTTTTACTATGATCATATTATGCTTGTCCTTAAAAGATATTACAAAATTATCACTAAAACGTCGACCATGTATTTTACATAGATTACACAAGGATACTTCGTCAAAAAAAAATTAGGAAATATCTGTGAAGAATGTAAATAAGCAGATTCAGAAAGTCAAGTATTATATTTATCCTTCTATAGACAGTTTTCAATTTTTATACTCATCGAAAAAAAAATTTGACTGGCTACAATAACAGCCAGCTCGTATTTCTAAAACTTATGTCCATAAGCACTTTTCATTAATCAATTTCAAGTTTCAATCTTCAGTACAACTGGGCCTATGATTTATTGTAAAAATATGAAATATTTTTATAAAACTTATAAAATTATTATTTATAATTTTATCTCATTTATCTCATTATTTAACCAAATTACAGTGCACAAACCTCCATTTATATATTTTGTAACTTCACCGACTTCATTTTTCAGAAATATTCTTTTTTGTGGCAGTATAAAAATCCTTGCCTCACCAAACCCTGTTCGCAAACAGACCTGTACACCTGAATTAATTGATAAATAGTGCCTTTTTTACTACTCTCAATAAAAATTGTTATTAAATATCGTGATATCAAAAAGTTTAAGTTTTCTGCTACATATTAGACTACAACATTAAAATGCGTAGAAGTTTATAAAGTAAACAAGCATAATAAAAGTGATTAAGACAATATGAATTAAGAACAGATATTTCCGGTTTTTAAGGTAAGTTCGTAAGGCATATGAATAATTGAGATTTAGCTCAATAAATTATCATTTGATGTTACATGAAGGTCTCTTCAGTAGTTTGAAAAGACAATTTTTTAACATCTGAGGAATTCGAAACATCAAATCTTAAAACACATTTAAAAGTTTGTGTTTATGAATACTTTTTGGGAAGTGTTTAGTATTATCTGGGAAAACATATTTGTTGAAGGGATTAAGAATTCTCCTGAACAAATATTTTTAAAATTATTACTTGAAACTGAATCTCATATCACATTTTTCAATGAATAAATTGTGAATATGAATATTAATTCAGTACAATATAGGATTAGAGATTTAAAATATTTCGTGCATCAAAGGCAAGATGAGTTTAAACCACAAGTTGAATGCTGTGCCTTATAAATACGTCTTCATTATAAGTCTTAGCACATTAAAAATGATCTAAACATTATTTTCAGTGACGGTTCTTCAAAAAAGTATAGTTTTTAAAATAAATATTATGGAGCAGGGGTAAATGCAAGAACAGGCAAATTGTTTGATTCAAGTTAAAATTCACATCACGATTATGAAATCAAAGTGATGTCTCATCCGCATTTCGTGCAGTGATGTAGGAGAAGAAATTTTACATTATTTTACGTTTACTGTCGTTAACGACAAAGCTAATAATATAAAATTCTTAAATATGAATAATTATTACAATACCGAAATTTGCGTGAGAATCAAATTTCATCCATAATCAAACTTTCAAATACGCAATAATAATAAAGTATTCAAAAAAAGATTTCTACAATAATAAGATTAAACGGAACATTTTCATGTTAAAAATTATGAAGCTTTCTCAGGAAGTGATGATATTTAAAAAAAGTTATTTTTGCGACAACTCTATAATAGATTTAAAAAAGATGAACTGTCTTAGGTAACATTTTCTGAATGGAAAGAATTTACGTAACTTAAAAATTGACTTTGTAACCTCAAATACGTTTCGTTTTTTCTAGGTCCAATTAAAAATACCTAGTTTTAATATTTCATTAGTTATAATGGGTAACGACTGAAGAATGATACGGTGTGTTAGGCAGCGTTTACTTCACTTACCAGCAGTTGAGGGGTACGAACAATCAGCTTGTTACCAGAAAGATTAAAATTGTCAAACTTCTTTTCGACAGCAATTGCATCAGTCGTAGATTTAAAGTAAACGCTACAGTATCGTATACCTTTTTTGGGGATAGTTTTCATCTCCGTGATAGAAATTGGTTCAAACTTTTCAAGAAGATATAGAATGTAAAGTTCACTGAAGTCTTCGTGGACGTTTGCTACTATAACTTCTTCAGCCAGAACGGTCTTCATGACTTCATCGCCGCAAACAGAACCCTTTATCGATTTCTGTTTAAGTTCCTCGGTAGACATTAGCTCCGGAAGTTCGTCGTCGAGGGGTAATTCAGTGTGGCTTACATATTTTTGGGACTTGAATAGATTTGATAAGTGTTCATCATCTCCATTAGTAACTTTTGCTTTTCGATTTCCCGTAGATTGTGCAGATTTTTGTCGCTTTGAAGATTTAAAACCGAAAGGGTCATCGATGCTGGATTCATCCGGATCACTATCCTGTTTTTTCAAATCTGTAAGACAAAATGTTATATATTAGTAGGAGAAAAAAAATACAAAATTAAACTACACCTGGATTGGTCTTAATGTGAAAATAACAATTATAATATTTTGCGAATCGTTTAAAATCAAACCTTGGATCTTCGGTGCGTCTTCATCACCGAAAATTGAGGCTGAATCAGAACCAAAATTATTTGCGACGACTCCTCGCGTAGCACGAAGTCTCATAAGCTTCAATAAATTTTCTTTTTCCTCCTTACCATTAACTTTTTCCTCACTTTCAGTATCGTTGAAGGAATCTTTTGCTCGGTTGTTGTAACTTCCACCATATGGAGTAGGTTTCTTGCGACTTGTAGATTTAGTAGTGGAAGAGTTATCATTGAAGGAATTGTTCCAGTCCTCGTCTTGATTTTGAGCGTCTTGATTTGGAGAATTCTGATTAGTCTTTTTCTTAGAACCTGTAAAATTACAACCCACTTAGTATTCCTTCTTCCCTTGAAATCTTATTATGTTGGTTAAAGTTTTATTTCACACATACTTTACAACTTGAAATTATAAACAATAACAAAATACACAAGACTTACCGGCGTTTTTTTGTGAGCCACTCTTTTGATTCTCTTTCGATGATCCTTTCTCATTCTGGGTTTTCGGTTTCTTGGGTAAAATCCGAATTTTCTTATTCCCTTTTAGTTTTTCAATTGCATTTTCAGCTTCCTCCAATGTTCTATATCTTACAAAGCGAAAACCTCGTTCATCGCCGCTAGTTCTTACAGAAATTACAGATCCGAATTCAGAGAAAATGTGTTCAATTTCTGTCGGAGTAAGAGCGTATCTGTTTGGAAAACCCAAACAGTAGGTACCATCTTTTTCTAAGGAATAGCATTTCTCTTCACACATTTTTTAAATTAAAATTTATGAAAACGATATTAAGTTTGATGGTTTTCACTGAACAATGAGGTTAAGTTCAAAATTGTGTCGGCTAGCGACGAACACTTGTGGGATATTTATGAGATGGGAGATAGTTTGAATTTACTGTTAGGGGAAATAGATAGTGAAATTGCGTTTTCGTAGGAAAAGTGAAGTTATTTGTTTAATGAATTTTAGAATAACTGTCGATGAACAGCAATGAACAATGAAAAGGAATGGGAGGTGAGCGTGAGGTACTAACCGGAGTTAGGACTTTTAGGAGTAACAGGCACCCGCGTGCGGCCCGCGTCCCGCACACACAATGTTGGCATCCCTGACACTGCGGGTGTGTGATTCAAATTTCAAAAGTAATAATTTGGTAATAATAAATGAAATTGTCATAATTAAAATAAATAATCATTTGCAATTGCATAGAAATGTTCCTAATTAAATAAATTTAGACGTAAGGCACAAGAATAATTATTTATTTTAATTACAATTACATTTACTTTTACTTTTAAATCGCCCGCCAAATGCGAAAAATTACAAACAATGAGCGCGCTGCCTTAACGCATGCGCAAACAGCAATCTGAAGTTAAACAAGTACTTCGCCAAATATCCGAGAGGTAGCGAAACCTGTCCCTTTTTCGAAAATTTTGAAATTATACATTTTTAAAGCTATCATTGATAGAATTTCAAGAAGCACGTATATACAACAAAACTGAATAATTCCTAGCAATTTATATTGATTAATATAATAAAAAGTGATTATATCTGTTAACTAATTTTAAATATACGTTATTCCAACTACTTTCCCGCTCTTTACGCCGGCCATCTTTGATGACCACCATACATATCATACATATTTATAAATTTATCACCAAACCGCCAACACCATTGTCGCCGCTAATCGCTAACAGAGATGAGGGGGGGATAGGTAAACCAGTCGCTAATCTTTTGCAGATTGAATCTTTCTCACTATAATTCTGCCTCATTTCAGTATAAAAATAATGTACTCAAGCTGCCTAAAAAGCGTATCGTTTTCGCAATTTAAAATAAGCGCCTGAAAAAAAAGGCCTCAAATGTGGGCGGAGTTAGATTAGAACCTGTACAAGGGTAGGAGGTGTCGGATTCGCGCAGTAATCGCAGTATGCGTCATTGTTTATATTTTTTCTTTAAACTTTTCATCAGGATAATTTGAATCCTACAAGATCCAATGCATTTTGACCTTTGTATTCACCTGTGTTATAATCTCCGCAAAAAGGAAGAAGTGATAAAAACGACTTGTGGTGAACTTTGACGCGCAGTGGTATGCACATGCGCATAAAGGTGATTATGGCCGCCAAGTGCTGTACTCACACAAAGATTAAATCTTGCATATACACGTCATAGTAGTGTGGAGAAGAGTGGAAAAGTGCGTCAGACACGGTCCGCGCGTTGCCTTCTAGGCGGAGTGTGCTTGGTGCTTGGGTGATGGGTCATGTTATGTCCGTGCTTAACGGATAGCACGAGGAATGTTGAAAAGTCGCTGCTCTGAAAAACCTTTGTGTTAATTTGATAAAAGTAAAAAAAACAGCGATACAAACGGGCACACCAGCATCCGTGAGTGCGACCTTGAAACCGTGTATACGTAAAGTCCGACAATCCATCAAAATAAAAGAAGACAAAGTGAGGGAAAAAGCAAAACCATTTTCACGCTAGTAAGCCTTCTCTGCCAAGAATTTGACTCTGTGCTGTGAGTAGCATAGTAAGAGAGGAGAGTGCATCTTAAGACAAAGAAGGCAGATAACCTCCAAAAGCATTGCATGTCTTAGTGTGTGGCCTAGAGAGGATATATTTTTTTTAGTGAATTTAGCGCCTCGAACAATTTTCGGAGTATACTAATGAACTAGAGATAGCACATGTTGAGCTTGTGAACGTTCGGAGTTATCGTCTCTCAATTTGGTTGATTTTGACACGAGAGTGAGAAAGGTACCAGCGCGTGAATTTTCGATTGATGGATGAATCCAGCAGAATGCTACAGCACGGTGGATCAAGCGTTGGTTTGATGGGTGGAAACCAAGGACAGGGAGGACAAACTGGTGCTTACGGAAATATGGGACCTACGGATGGTTCGGCCCAAGGGCCTGACCAAGCCGTCGAAGCCAGAAAGCAGGATATCGGCGAAATTCTTCAATCCATTATGAACATCACAGATCAGAGCTTGGATGAAGCGCAAGCAAGGTACGAGCAGGAGATGAGTTTCAGGTTTTATTTTTGTTTCTAACAATCTTGCTTTTTGATTGTACAGGGTCTAGTCGTCATTAAATTTCTAAAGAAAGTTACAGACAAATGCTAGATTCCAACATTGTTATATGTTGAGCTTTTTTGGATTGAGAAGTATTTTTTTGTTGTTTAAAGTATGTAGTTCTTGCTCTCCAGACGTTATTTCATATTTGGGAAAGAGCAGACACATTAAAATTATCTAGACTCATTAAAAGATTCTTTACGATTTTAATATAATCTTGATAAAAAATCATGCAAAATTTTCAATAAAACTAGGTATTTATTAAGTTGGAGACTTTAGTCCAACTATTTTTTTCTCGCTTAGTCAAAATTATAACCGGAAAAAATTATGTGTATTTTCCAGGCTAGAATTTATTAATAGTAAATGAAAACTCTTGTTTAAATTTAAGAGTTTTAATGGTTAGACGCTGTACAATTCGAAGGTTTTTAGTTGTAAACACACTGAAATTCGAATAGTTTTAAGAAATGCTTCTAAATATGGTGTTTGTTTTAAGCCTTACTAAATTCAAGTTAAGTTCCTTAAGCAAAAAACCCGATAAAAAAGCATTAATTCCAAATTTTAATTGAGAACAAAATATATTTTTTTTTAACGTTCAAAACTTCAAGTATTTACAATTTTAAAGAAAATTTTCGTAACTATTACTTAACCGTATTTCGAATTTGAGCCTGGAAAAGTCTTGTACGGTTCTAAAAATTAATACTGGCACGGCTTATCACCTAGGGGAGAACTGCTTGTGTTTACAAGAACTCTGAGTGTGTTGGACATCGATAAGTGATTAAATAACAAACTACTTTGTCGAGTACAATCTGAAATGAGAATAAACTTGTTCCGGCTACTTCAATAGTTTGAACACATTTCTCGATTCTTGAAATATGAATTCTTTAAACCATAGTCACCCGGAAATATATAATAAACTAAATAAACTGAATTTGAATTTTGGTACAGACGCGCGTGTAGTGACTTTTATCAAGAGTTCTGATCACGCATTTTAATATAGTCACGTATTCAATTATTAACTTCAACTTTTTTACGACAAACTATTTCCAAGGCTATTTATTTTTCTTTTATTCAGTTTACATAAGCGTTTATTTATCTGATTAAAAATCTGTGTTGATATCCCACTAAAAATTTCTAATAAAAAATTCAAAATTAAACACGCCAAGCTAATTACTTTTTTGCTGCATCATCACACGATACAAACATTTCGCTTTTTATTCTGTTTAATTTCATTTTCTCTAACAATGTTTTTATTTGTTTTTTCTAGAAAACATACACTGAACTGCCACAGGATGAAACCGGCTCTGTTCTCTGTTCTTTGTGAAATAAAGGAGAAGACAGGTGAATTTTTCTAACTATCATTATTCTTATCTCTGTTACTAGTTTTTACTTCTTTTTCACCACTCTCTAGGATGAAAATTGTGATAATCTTAAAAGAAGAAAAGGATTATTTAAGTCTCATTATTTTCGCTCTTTCTTCTTTAGAATCCAATCGAGAAATTTAAATCGACTACGTAAATGGGAATATCTGTTTACTAGGGTTTCATGCCCGCTGGCCCCTTATATCGCCAGCAACATTTTGGAGCCTGTAACCCCTGTGCCCATTTGAAACTCGTAAACATAATTTTTATGTGATGTTTGCATTACTTTACGCCCGGATCAAGAGACCACGAAACGCGCAATTATTTTTGGGGTTCCCTCGAGTGTCTCTGCCGCACGGGGCCCACCACGCCTTTAACACTAATCCGCCTCAGAGGCCACCTCGATATTCTCTATTAGAACGAAATTTGGGGGAGGAGTATTGTGTGCTGTCACGAGGGTCGCTGTCGACATTCCAGTCAACCAATACCACATTTGTTTTTTGATTCTATATGAACATTTCTGGTACGGTCTTTCTAACCGGTTTGAAGGGAAAGGTTCACAGCTGTCAGAAATGTAGTATAACTCCTCTTTCCTCAATCTGAAAACGAAAAATCAATCCTTTGATTTGAGTGAAACGAAAGTCAAAATTAGTCTCTCAAAGTAAAACTGCAGAATAGTAATTATCCTCGTGGACGTGAAGTACGTACTTATTTTTTATAAATTCTCTATAAAGGGAAAAAACAGTAATCCTCACATGAAAGTCAAGAATGACGTACGACTTTGCAAACACAATGTAACGCCCAATTTAATCTGATATTCAGACATTGAACCCTCTCGATGAGATTACTCCCCCTCCTCATTGATTGACAAAAAGGTCGACCCTAATCGATCATCGGAGCAGATTCATTAGACAATTACTGACTTCATAGCAGCTCCTCTATTTGAAAAGAATAATTCTCTGTCGTCGGTGACAATCTGTCGGTTATGAGAGTAGGCTTCAGTATTTCCTCTTTTTTAAAAAAGAATTTTTGTTTTTTTTTTCTTGCATTTACTTCTCTATTACTCTCCTATTTCCCTGCTTTGAGAGCATTTCGAAATATTTACTATAAAAAATACCATACATTTCTTTTTTCTTAGGATTATATCTTCAAGCAGTGTTTTTGTGTGTCGTAAGTTTCTAGGAATGAAAGTTTGACTTTTCTGTGCTTTCACGCTGTCTAAGTGACTTATTTTTAAACATAGTCCCGTATCGTATTTCTCCTCTGGGCTCACCACCCGCTGTCACGGATTGTCGAAGCCGACAAGAAGCTTGCAAGAAAAAAGGGATCAGAGAACCCTTATGGATTTCTGGGTGCCACCCTTCAGGTTATTCACATCCCTGGGGCCTGTAGTGTAACTGATCTTCAAATTGGGTGTATTCTGATTCTAAAGGCAGTAAAATGAAAGTTCACGCTGGTTTAATTCAGAATAGAATTAGGAAACTACATGGTTACTCTGACAATAATTTTCATTGAGGCGGCGGTACGATGTTTGGCTTCCTGATCACCATTCTTCAAGCAATTCCTGAGAAATTAAGACAAGATCTAATCCATAAAAATCTGCAATATCAATGGATGATGTTCCATCAGAAATAAAAGAGTGATTCTACTTCGTACAGCCCTGATCTGAATTATCCGAGATCCACGAGAGCGCTGATTATATTAAATGGCTGGTAAAACGGTCTGCTTAACATAGCGTTTATCTGCTCTTCTTGGTTTTAGTACTTTTTCACTGCCTCGTCAACCATTGCCCATAAACTCTTCTACCGTCGCGTCCTACTACTCTCGTTGCTCCCACTTGCTCCCTTTCGCTCCCTCGCCTCTTTCTCTATATTTGCCGTCATACCCGTCATTTAGTGCGACTCTATTCTCTTTACTCCCCATCAAATATAACTACAGCCGACTCCATTTCGGTGAGAGTTTTAAAATTACTGTTTTTGTTTACCCCACGTGATTCATTCATCTCTTATTGCAGGATTTAAGGCCATTTATAAGTTTTCCGATTCTTACCTTACCTGCATTTGTCCCCCTGCAATGCTATTTCTACTTTCGTTGAAATATCGAATACAAATTTTTTAAATTAAATTAAATGTACTAAGGTACGTTTATCTGGTCCTTTTGTATTAATGAAAAATTCAATCCTGTGGCTATCCTGACATTGAGGAAATCGTATTTTGACGTTAAAACTTGGATCCAACGCCCTTAAAGTCTTATAAATTATCTTTAGAGGAAGTTCAACATAATTCAAAACTTGATGCTAAATATTATAGTAAAAACATGAACTGTTTTAAGTTCCTCCGATTCTGATTGTACGTCCATTGCTCTCAGCAGGTTTTCTCGTGGCCCTCATGCGTAGTCAACGTTTCTTAGTTGACAGCCTTCGGAGATGTACATTCGTACAGAATCTACCGGAGCTTGATAAAATTCGTCTCGCATTCCGGTCATTCCTCAGTTTCTGTTTTCTTTTTCTTTGGTTGCGCCGCTTCGCTCTTCTCCTCTCTGTCCTTCTTGTCCCTCAGATCTTTCGTCTGTTCTTGAGTCCTTCGGCTCCCTCTCAGGACGAGTGAGCTCCCCTCGAAAATCCCACCAGGTTCTGGTCTATAGAGCGCGACGACTTTTAAATTGCATGCATGGGTGCCTCTAAGTGCCTCAACCTTTCTCTACATTCATCCTTATCCAACTGATTTTAAAGAAAATTTGGTCTTTGTACGCAAATTTAAAAAAGTTTCAAACCAAAACAGATTGCATCGATATCAATCAAATTTAAAATGACGATATTTAAAAGATGTCGAGGTTGTAGATAACCCAGTCTAATCATTCGAAATTCTGAGCATGGAGACGGTCGACTAATTAGCGGAAACGGCGAATTCATTATCGTATATTAATGATACCAGTTATAGAATACAGACACGAAATCTCGTTCCTGTTTTTACACAATATAAGTACGCAGAGCGAGTTAATTACAGAGCTTTACAAATGGAATAATTGTTTACTAATTCGTATTATTTACTCAGTCTTATTAGATCAGATTAATCTCGTGTAATTTAGAACTTCGAGTAGAATACTTTTTCACAAAAGTAATTGTGGAACAATATACAATTTCTAAGTGTGTTGAAAAAGCTAAATAATGTATTGAAATAAAATTGAGCCTGTCAAATGCGAAATCCGCTCCTGACTCAACTCTAGAATATTTGTATTCTTAAACTGAATCTGGTTACAGTTTTCTCGATTCTGGAATGCGTCCCTGCTTATGCAGATGGGGTTCCAGCAGTCAAGGTGAACCGGCCTTTCTGCCAGTGCGAGACTCAAACTTCTTCTTCACCTTCTTCCATTCGACTAACGAGGCATCCTGACTTTACTTCCCATGCAGTCAACTGCTAAAGGATACAAGTTCTCTCGCATTGTTGCACATTGTCGATTCGTTCAGAGATTATCAGTGGTTTATGTTCCTCGATGGAATGATAATCGCCATCATAAAATCGGATTAAAGTGGATACAAGAAGTCAAAATTCTCTTATTGAATCTCGACGAACTTCCTTATTTAGCATTGATGGATTATAAGATTGGTTATCGGGTGTAGATTGTCAGATTATGTGGCTGTGCTTGATTGGCTGGCGTCAGAACTTTGTAAACCCAAGAGATGTTTAGTTTGTTAGTCAAATCGGCTTTATCTACCTACAGTGCAGGTATCTAGTTATAGTAGGACACTTGCTTTTGAAGGAGAAGGGACAAAGAGAAATGCGATGAGCAAGAACAGGCATTATGCTGTCAAGGTTGACGTAATGCAGTTACGCTGTTTTCTCTTTAATGGATCTACATTTAAGTTGCTTTAATTACAAGGCGCTGCAGATAGGAAGTCGTTACGGACATCATCCTCTGGAGGTTTTACTCCCTGCACATAAATTATGGGTCACTGTAAAAAAAATTCCAAGTTTGTGACTTTACAGATTTTTATGGTGTATTTCAGGCTTCTTCTCTTTAAATTATTTTTTCATTGATCAGATTAAGTTAACTCACTATCGATGCAATGCTGACCTTTTGATAATTTTCAACATTCGTTTTCCATGCTGTAAAAGGCGAGGAGTTTGGAATTTACTATTACTAGGATAGCAGTGTTCACTGTTCATAGGTCGTTATTTCAACCAATTTTGAACTTATTCAACCTTTTTTCAACTATTTTGAATTTGTTTACCTTTTTCGCCTATTTTGGAAAGTCACGTTTTCTAATTGACACAGTTTTTTTGATAAAAAATGAACTTATTCATTTTTTAAAATGATGATTGGGATATATTTTCATTTTCATTACTTCTTATGACATCAAATATACTGGTAATTCCTATTCATAACTTAAGCGAGAACGTGAGGGAGAAAAGGACAAAAAAAAAGACTTTAGTCTTGGTGGTGATGATAAAAATCTCGCGTGAGATCCCACTTTGCGGAAGTGTGTATCATAGGATCATATGTAGGGTGAAAGAAGTTGGTGTAAGGGGTTGAAGTGGGCATTGGTAGGGATAGAACGGCGATTTAACAAACCATACGTTACGCCACGATAAAATCTCGCAAACCTATAAACTTCACTCGGCTAGGTGCAGGTATGTTATATCATAAAAATCCAGTAAAATAAGCTCGTAAACCGAGAGGCGGCTCTCACACAGACACCAACTTTCCACCTCTGACAGGAGGTGTATTTATAGATACACACAGACACAAACATATGTATATGCTTCTGGTTACAATTGTGTTTGTGGGCGGGTGCGTCCAATGTGGAAAATGCACTCGAACTGCGAGATCTCGATCTACTGACCAAGAGAAACGATCTTTCGAGGGCTAATTGGACATCCCTCGTAACAAGTCGGACAATATTTTTTGCCCTGTGAGAGGTAGTAGGCCCTCTTAATAATATGGTAATTTTATGCAGATTGCATAGTCACAGAGCGAGGAAAGACGATTGTCTCAACCCCATGGGTCATTTTTAGGCCCTGAGGCCCCGTAGGATCAGACTGAGCTTTTTTAATCATTTGACTTCGTCGACGCTTCTGTTTCAACAATCGTCTCTTTGGATGCTGAAGGAAATAAGGCACTCTTGTTATTCGGAAAAATGTACTCCGGGGAAACGTTTGCAGAAATTGTTTTAAACTTGTGCATTGGTGTTATTATCCTTCTTACGAAGTTGGTACGAAGGGTTTTTGTTTGAAAATAGAAGATATGAAACAAAAAGAGAAAAAAAGAAATAAAATTGGGAAAAAGTCGAGGATTTTGCTGACAGCTTTTTGTCGTTTGGCTTTTTAGGTCTGAGAAATTGGAGATAGGTTTCTCTTTTCGGTCGAAGCGTATTTGAATTTTTTAGAATTTTGAAAGTTTATTGTCTTGAAAGTTTGTTGCTTTAAGGGTCTTTGAGTTCTTGCCTCAAGAGCCGCCAGGTTATTGAGAAGTTGGACTGAATTATTAAGACTACTGATTCAAATGCCAAGTCTTTGACTAATTTATTTGGGGATTTAGGTACTTGGATATAAATATTTGAAATTATTTTCAAATGATTATGAATTTTTTTAGAAAGAATGTGATCGGGGCTACAGATTTACTTATTAAATTATCGTGAAATCGAACAATGACTGTCACATGGTAAGCGTGAGAATATGTCATAGTAAATACTTAGGGTGAGTCGATCCAAGTTCAACTTGAGAAGTTTATCCCTTCTTGCACGTTTCTCGTTCAACGCAAAGGGCGGTGGAGGAAAATGACAGGTGACTGGCGGGCCACTCTTACGATAACCTACTACTCTCTTACATTTTTCTCTCTCAGAGAATTTAAGACGGCATTAAAATAGATTTCTCAATCGTTCAAAAGTATTTTCATCGTAATTTATTCCAGTCCTTTGTTTTAGTCTTTTATTTTAGTATTTTAATTTCAGACTAGTTTCACTAGTTTTCCCAAAGAAAAAGAGAAGAATTCTTTAATTAGTTTTAAAATCCACACGACATTATGAATATTCCAAATAAAAGACATTACTCGATAAGAAATATTAACTCGAATAAAACAAAAGTCATTAAAATAGAACTTTACTGATCTTATTTAAATACAGTGGAATCTCGTAAAAAGCACTTTTGCGAACTTATTTTTTAATCTGCCCTTTTTAATGCGAAGCGAATAAGTGGATGCGAACTTGCACAATCTTGTACAATCGCGAGCATAAAGTGCTCAATCTACAGACTCACACACACGTCTTTAAAGGCGTTTTCAACGGTCTTGAAATTTCATTAAAATTCATGAAGCGTACAACGGCGCGCCACGGTGGTCTTTGAGTTTTGTGTGCCCCGGAGAAGGTATACCGGCCATATAGGAAGGAAAGACGAGAGGAATAAGTAAGAGAAGAAACAAGATCAAGAGTACAGAAGCGCAGATTCGCGAGAGAGGAGAGAGAAAGGGATGGAATAGGGCGAGAAAGCTCGGGTCTAGCGAGTTATGAATAATGCAGAGAACTTCTAATTGCGCGAGACAAAACTGTACTTGCAAACTTTGCGAAGCTTCCTACAGCTCATGCTAGAAAGAAGTTACCAACTTTTCCAAACTCACCACAGTCTCCATTCGCCTCTTCTAACGTTATTACATATCCAACCCAGACTGCCTGCCAAAAGTCAGACATCCTTCTTCAGAATTTTCATACATATTAGTACATACACTGAAAAAAAATTTTTGCAACAAAATATTGTTTTGCTGACTGAAGAAAATTTTTGTTGATTCAACAAAACGTTTTGTTGGTTTAACAAAACTTAATGCTATACCAACAAAAATTTTGTTGCACAAATAACAAAATTATTTTGTTGTCCGGACCAGACCTTTTTTTCAGTGTAGACTATATGAGATTTAGAGTGTAATTGTCTCATTATAGGTAGAAGGAGTACAAAAGTTATGTGATTGAAGTTCTGTTGAATTTTGAATATTTAAAACTTCTGTAGTCATCTCAGGTCGTCACCTATTCATCTTTTTTCA